>JAECUM010092948.1:0-108804 GCA_016617855.1 Megalonaias nervosa
TTTAGTTCTTGTACTAGCAGTCGCAACAGCAAGCCCACACTTTCAAAAACGTAAGTGTATTTTGTACATTCATGTAACATTGAAATTATATGTAATTAATGATTTACAATGCATTTTCTGTTATTTTCTAAGATTAACCATTAACATAGAAAGGATGCATAAGCAAGCCAAAAGCACACGCGCTTGAAACTATGTGGTCTCCTGTTTGATTTCAAGGAACCCCCATTTAAACCAACTGAACAACAAACAAACAAATATTTTTAAAATGAATTTAGTTTTAAGTGTTTTGACTCTCTTCCGTACCTGCAGCCAATTTAACGTCAAATAAATGTCGCTCTGTGACGTGTGAGTATCAATGGTAGTTTTTAAAGGCTGGTGTAGAAGGAATATTTCTGAATAAGGCAGTCAAGATTTTCGTTCTCATGCTAATCGAAAAACATGAATTGTACAAACCAAACAACAGCAACAACACCCTTTGGCTCATATAAACCTGATAATAGAGAAACATTTTAATTAATTGGCATAGTAAAACTGATGGGTAATTAGGATACCCTAGAAAAAGAATAGTTTGTGATTTCTTAAATATTAGGACATAATATAACGTAATTACATATACCTGCATTGTGTCATCGGGTGCGATAGTTACTTCTCGTCTATGTCGTCTTCTCAACTAAAACACCGATTCACGCTAAAATTTTTGTCTTCGCGGGCAATGACAGCATTTTTCAGCAGATATAATGCATCAAGCCCTAAAGATATGAAAAAATTAAACATCAATCGGCAACGTATTATTGCTGTAACTATAACATTCATCACTGTTTTACTATTAAGGAAAGGACTGATAGAAGATATATGTACAATCAACCATAGCTATTGTACGCCTATAAGAGAGTAAGGGTGTTCTTAGGCGAATGGAATGGAAAAACAAATTACCCTTATTGATGGAGTGTTCGATATTGAACCTGGAACCTTTGAGGTGAAAACAACCTGTGTTGCATCTCTTTGTGAGAGGATCGCACTAAGTTGTCTGGTTTATAATGAAATAATGAATAAAGCAATCTGTTTGGCCAGGCCCTTTTGAATTTCTGAGGTTCATATTGGTATGAACCCATTTTGTTTAAGCTACGCCCACCTGCAATACTTTTCTGTACGTAATGCTCAGTGAGGACTATATTTAGAATATAGGATCACTCAAACGCAGACTTCTCAGATTTAATTATGAACCTAATCCTGGACATTTTTTTTCAAACAAATGAGATATCGTTGCTAATGCTACAAGTAAAATACACTTTAAATGAATAAATAAACATCGTCTACTTACATATCTTGATGTGAAAGACATGACGGTACCTTGAGAAATTCATCAGTGTGTATATGAATTAACGATACGAAATCTGTATACCGTTACAATATGGAAATTTGATATTTTTTGTAGAATTAAATAAAATAAAATAAACGGAGAAGAAAATAGAAAAATATTTTGTGGTCACAGGTGGGTTTGAACCCGCATCTTTCGCAATGCTTTAAGCAACTGAGCTATGCAAACATTCAACACACGAGGTATTCAATAATGTATAAAGCCTGTACAGTCTTCTCACGTATGATCTTTTTTATTACAAACAAAAAGTAAGATATCTTTGCTAATGATACAAATGAAATACACTTTAAATGAATAAATAAACATCGTCTGCTTACATATCTTGATGTGAAGACATGACGGTACGGTGCGAAATGGCATTTTGATTGGTGATTTGTCCTAAATATTGACGAAAATGAAGAATAAAAACGTGTTTTGCCTAAAAAGCAACGAAACAGTCTTTGTGGACGATAATTTATATGGTGCAAATATGGATATTGATTGTTTAACTGAAGTGATGGTCTCGTCTTCGATTGAGAAGTGGGCATGGCTTTAAAAAAAAACAATTCTTTTCTCTGTTTGGCTGTAGATATATAACATGAATCTTCACTGTTTTCTATTATTGCACCTTATGAATGAGATCCCAAATATGATTAAATAAAAGAATGATATTAAACTAAGAGTTTATTCAACTATTTTTGCTCTTGAATTTAAATATAAGGGTTGATTGTTTATTTTTTTTTTTTTAATTCAGCGCGGATTATACAAAGTTTGCACAGCGTTTTGTCGGTTCATACTTCGTTGAATTTTAAAAAAAATGAACAGTCAATCCTTAAAGAATATCGGTCATTTTTTAAAAAATCTTATATTCTGAAAATTTGAACTTTTGTAAACAAAAGAGGGACGCACATAACAGGTTTGTCTTACTCTTAAAATAGATTTATTAGCAGGATATAGCTTAGGGAAAGAGCATCGGGCCTATTTCCAAACTGATTGTCCATTTCATATATAATAACATGGTCGTCAACGTCATGTCTGTTACCATTATCGTCAGTTAGCTACTACTGTCCAAGCTTTCATAAACATCACCAATGTCTTTGTAATAGTCATCTAAGTGATATTTGTAACCGCTGATACTATCTACCTCTCTTTTCAGGACAAGCTGGCTGTGTGGGTAAGAATAAATAAACTTATTGTAATCTTTACAATAGCCAAAGTAATATGAGAATGGTTGAGTGAAAGATAGAACCTCCATTGCCTATTCCACTTTTTTATTTAACTATTAAAAAAATTCTTTCGTTTTTTTTTTAAAAAGTTAACATTGATCTTAATCTTAGAAGTGATCGCCGTGTTGAGCTTCGGTCAAGGCGGGCTGGACAAAAGAACAACACCCCATTTTTGTTTTTAGGGCTCAGCAAAAAAACTTCATCCCCATTTTTGTTTATATTGTTATTTATTTATTTTCTTCCGGAGGATGGAAAAGGTGAAACTTTTGCAACCTTAGCACATTATTAGCTTTTTGACTAATTAATTTTTGGTTAATTGCAGCCTCACGAATGACGATTAAGACTACTGCGAAGCTGCAATATTCAATCAAATAAATTCGAACACAAACAAATACCAGATCGAATCTACCTACAAAATTATTAAATACAAATATGAAATCTGCAATATGAAAACATGTATTAAACATAAACAATAGATATTTTCAAATGAAAATCAAAAGTCTAAAAAAGATACAATGTATTGAATATTAAATACATTTTATTGACTATAAACGAAAAGTATTGAATTTAGAATACATATTTGTTCACAATGAAATACGAAATATTGTATGTAAATTAAATGCATTGCATGTAAATATATTTTATTGAATATTGCGAAATTTGACACGCCATATAAGACCTGCATAGGCAATCACGTAATTTACAAACACATCCCACAACGCTCAACGGTCAAATCGGCCAAATAGAAATAGCAGGGGTGAAGTATGTAAAAAAAAAACAGTTTGATGGTAGGCAGGCAGGATTGTTTGTTTGTTTGTGTGTGTGTGTGTGTGTGTGTGTGTGTGTGTGTGTGTGTGCTCGCGCACGCATCTATTTTTTCCTTTACTTCTGTGATCGCCGCTACTTACTTTACATTTGAAAACCTTAAAATATGTCCAGACGAATAATATAGTTTGATATAAAATTCTGTAATATTTTTCATTCCAGATGCGTTTCAGAATGTTGCAAATCCCTGTGGAAATAATGTGTTGGGCCAGCTCTACTTCCCGCATCCCACGGATACGAGCAAATTTATTCAGTGTGACAAATTTGGCAGAATGTACATTATCCAGTGCCCTTTAAACTTCTTATTTAACCCTGCTCAAACCATGTGTCAAAATGTTGCGTCAACTACGCCATATTCGATTCCAATCCCTAGCAACCCATCCAATCCTTGCACGCCAAGCAACATTGCATCGGGAAAATTCTACTTTGAGAATCCAGGTAAGCAGCAATTCAAATTAATTAAGCTTTGCACAACTACTGTTTAGATTCTTATGCTGAGCCTGCATTTAGCAAATAGAGAGACATAAGTGTTGGAACTCTAACTTGGTAGCGTGGTGGGGGGTGGGGGTGAGTGGGGGTGGCAACGTTGAGATATTTCAAACGTTTTAAGTTTACATCATTCATATACAGTAGGATTTCGTAGTTGAGTAATTTGTGTGACTACAATTAGATTTCTGAGACTCAATAATAATAAAATTGAAATGTAAATACATCTTTAAAAAAATAAATTCTAAATGACATTGTTAGCAATTGTTTGTTAATTTTTAGATAGACATACAGTATTTCCCCGTCGTTAAAACCCCTGTTTAACGCCACTATGTGATAAAGTGACTTCAATTTCTTGACTTTTGTTAATTGATTTATTCTTCCAGCTTTCACAATTCATTTTAAGACGATACTTTGAGAACCGTTAAGTGCAGCGGGACTGCATAAAAACATTTTCTTTTTACGAGTTATAGAATGTTCAGGGTGTTTAGGTTCTAGGCAAAAGAAAAACTGATGCTTAGAGTAAGCGAGTCAAGATTAGAGTGATAGATGTTTAAATAAAGCAAATTTTTATTGTATATTAAATAAAAGTACGAGACACCTTTAAAAATAAAGACGAACAAATAAAATTTCCTTTATAAAAAAGAAGCGCTTGCGCCATTTTTTTTTTTAAATGCCAGCATTTATCAATTTTATATTAAGGGGGGGGGGGGATGTTGGCAACTAAAGTAGAAACTGTTCCCTGTGGCAAAGTATGTGCGCCACTAAAGAAAATTACCTACGGGCGCCTCATACCCTCACGCACTCACTTGTATTTTAAAGACCTACGCTTAGACCAATAGAGTTTACTCTGTTTATATAGTGTGATTTGGACCCACGGAAGTCACTGTAATTAGATATTGGGAATTCTATCTTGTAACAAATGAGCAATAACTTTCCTGTTTCAAAACCGAAAATTTTTCTTGTGCATAAAGTTTCATGCTAAAGTTTATGTCAATGTAGTTGTGAAGGCGCATTTACTCAAAATTAAGTTAAATATTAATTGTTGTTCTAAAATTTAATAATAATATAGTTTAACTGAAGTTTATATAATCACGATGACGTTAAATGATGTGCAACTTAAATGTCATCAAAAAAGCTACCAGACTAAAAATTATTGATTGCTATGAAATTTACTATGGTGTCTAAACTGGGTCAAGAAAAGAGGACATCATGTCTATCATAAGAAATAAATACAAAGGTTGTTTCAACACGCTCAGTTTTCTTTGTGACATCACAGCGCGCGGCATGGAATCCGGTTCGTACTGGATCACACCTTTATCTTAACATTTATTTTTGCCTTATGTTTATCTCGGGGTGTGTAAATAATGACTTTCCTTGGAATGTGGATGTATGCGGATCCAAATAAAGGGAATAATTGCCATTTAAAGATATATGTAATCAAATTCTAAGAAATGACATAATAATACGCCGGCAGGTCTGGGTCTGTGCAATTTGCTAGGAGTATTTTGTTAGGAGTAATCAGTAGAATAAACTATATAGACCATGATCTGCCTGTACACTATGCACAGAGGATCAGGGTCTGTTTTTGATGATGGACTCAACTTAAAAATGACATTATATGGTAATGTAGAGACAAAACCATTACCATAATTCTTGTCAATTTGGTGGTTGAAATGCTACCCGGAGAAAACATGATTACTGTGCCACATTAATTTATACTGCATTTTCTACGATCTTGTCTCTACAGAATCTTTGGCGTAGAAAGTGAAGAATTTACCAAATATGAAGCATATCTCAGCTAAACTATAAATATTTCATTCTCGTTGACCGAATGAGACTATTACGGTGTTTCCACCATAGATTTTTTTTAAATAAGAAATTCCCTATTGATTTATTCCGGCACGATTTAACTCCCTTGAAAACTCATTTCTGGCGAAGAAACATGTCATTTTGGTTTTTTTTTACAAACCGACTGCTATCAATATTTTAATTGTATTACCATAAAAGAATACTTAATAACGATTTCATTTGATTCATTTGAAAATGAATGTGATGTATATTGCCGTTGCTACGTTGTTATCTGCAGACTGCACCACTTATGTTGCGAAAGAAAGGCCGACGATGTTCGAGTTGTAACTTTGTCCCGTTCCGCCACCATATTGTGCAATGTGAACAAAAGTAGTTCCAAAAATAGTTCAAAAATTGCAGCGAATTACGTCCAATGTTTCTTTTCAAATAAGACGGAAAAAGTCGAGGATATTCCGACTGAGGAAAGGAAAAGAAAACATTGGATATAATTGCATGAATACTTATAAATTTTAATGGGTTTAGGTGATTCTCCTCCCGCGGAGTCGACATATGTTGCGACAGAAGAGACTCACAATGTTGTGATTGTGACCTTGTCTCCGTCCATCACCATCTTGTGCCATTTGAACAAAAAGTAGTTCGAATATAGTTCCCAACAGCGGCAAATTAATGCGAGGTTTTCTATCTGACATAGCGGAAACGGCTAAGCGATGATTCGTTGTTGGTTCGACAGATAACGTATGATAAATTTAAAGTTGGCCTATGAAACGTTTCTTATATCAGAGCGACGGTTACATGGATAAATAATGGATGTACTAAGTCCGTCCAATTGTCCGGGTACAGACTGTATTTAAGCCACCACAGTTTTGTGTTATATATATATATATATATATATATATATATATATATATATATATATATATATATATATATATATATATGCCTTGCTTATTTTGGTTTGGGTATTTTTAAATTTTATTTCAATGTGTTTGGAAAAGAAACGCTGGATCCGGTTTGTGAGCTTGTGTGCTAATGCGTGGTGACGGTTTAGATAACGCAGAGGACAAAACACGCTACGTAAATTATCTTGTTTTAAAGATTTAAACCTCTTTTTTTGTAGTGTTCATGGGCTAATTTAAAAGCGATGTGGACTGTGAAGTTTAGCTTGTATGGCAAATGATTTGCATAATACCTTTACAATTTTTGTTGTGTCGATTAAGAAAAAGCGTTGTTTTTAAATGAATTATTAATCCAGTTAAAGAAAATAAGGTCTGGATGTTCTTTAGCAGGTGCTTATAGCTCAATTCGCGATTCAATATGACAGACACCTCTCTCTCTCTCTCTCATTATTTGCGAATTTACTTAATTATATACGTATATGTTTCTTCCGGTTTGTGTTTTTTTTAAATGCTGCATCTCATTTAATGTATGAATTTATGAATTTGCTTTTCAGATAAACGCGAAACGAAACTAGAATCTTTGTCAAATGAATGTCATCTTTGGATGATTTTTATCTGTTTTGGGAAAGAAACTAAATGAGTTAGACAACTCGAGTCCAGTGCCATATTGTTTGATAAAATGAAAATATAATATGTTTAACAATTAAAAGAAAACCAAACAGTAAAAAACAAACACGCTCTTTCCGTTGGCAAAGAACATATGAAAATCAAAGTATTTTATGTTGATACTTCACCCGAGTGAATTAGTTCTTCTATGTTAGCGTATGCAAAAATTACATGAAAAATCATGAAACAGTTGAAGTTATGGCGATTTGAATCTGTATATGTGTAGTGGCAGTCCGATAGGTGGCGGACAATAGGCCTGAAGGTCCGACACGCTCCCAGTGCCCCTGTAAATCACTTGATGCTCATACATTTGCCAGAAATAGCATTAGTTGGCAGTTCATAAGGTATAGGCACGTATTAGGGTTTGAGTGCAGAAAGATAAAAATAATGTTATTTTTATGTACCTCTAAGGTCGTACAGTTAATAGGTGAATAACTCGAATCATCGGTATCAAAATGGAGGCGTCCAAGTGATGCGCACTCAAATATCAGATGGATAACAGGATCAATATATGGCAGACGCGCATGCCAAAAAGAATCAACATCGCTTAAAACATTATTCTGTTTAAGATACAGCTATATTAAGTTACAGGTTTGTCTCTCTATCTGATTCATATCTATGCGTATTTTGACTGTCTGTCTGGTACTATCTTGAACTAGCTGGAACTATTCCAAAACAAGTATGGGACAATAGTTTCAGGTATAATAATACATACATTAGGATTGTATCGTGGTACACAGTAAAATCGTCAAATTAAAAAAACAAACATTATTGCCAGGTTATCTAAAAATAAATACATATTTACTATTTTCTAAAATACTGATACAGTCCCTGATTTTACGAAATTTAAATCTGATGGAAAAATAACTCCAGATGTGGCAACTATGAAAAGATTTTAAAATTTTGTTCTTACAATCAAGGCTTACAATATTGATTGTTAGTATGACTTTTCTGAAGTTTATACAATAAAAGTTGAAACAGCAGAACTTTGACTTTAATTTATATTTTTTATTAGGCGATGAGACACAATTCATTGAGTGTGACATGCTGGGCACACCCAACATCATATCCTGTCCTCAAGGCACAATTTGGAGCGAAACCCAGCTGTCCTGTATCTTCAAATCCACTCCAGCAGCCGCGGTATTAGTCCCTGACACCACCGCTATTCGCGGCCTGAGGAACCCGTGTACACCGGAAAACATACATGGCAATAATTTCTTCTTCCCACATCCAGACCCAACAAAATTCATCCAATGTGATAAGTGGGGAGATGTCTTTGTAAACGCTTGCCCTACCAACCTTGTTTGGAACCAGTACTTAAAAACGTGTGCATCACCTTTCCTACTGGCTGTGGCAGGCGCAACCGGCAAATAAATCTTAAATAATTTTCCTAGTTTCCTTACACTTTAACAATAAAATATCATATATAGAAGTAAATGGTTTTGCCTATTTTACTTTTAAAGGTTTCTCATGTCAATTATAGGCATCGAAATTGTGCCCTTAGGAATTGTAATACTAGAGGATGGGGCTATAAAGTAGCCTGAGGACGAACTTTAAGTTCAAATGTAAAAATCACAGCATTCCACATATTTATGATTCATATAATCAATGCCACCCCACCACCACCGTCATCTCTCTCTCTCTCTCTCTCTCTCTCTCTCTCTCTCTCTGTACATTTTCACTAACAAATAAATTACTCTTTGACTCCAGTCAGTGGCATTTCTACAACACATTAAATTGTCCTCTCTGGTCAAACTTTGCTCGGATATAAATATTCCACAGCCCATTTTGTCCTAATCTACCATGCATCTATTCTTCAGCATTCGCGTGTGCTCTGTGATTGATGGGCACATAACAAATATCAGCAAGCATACATCAAAATTATTCAGATTCGGAACATGTTTATTCAGTCTGCATTTATTCATGGAGTAATGAAGACTGTGTTGTATATTCATTATTTTCAGTAGTAGTAGTTTTTGTTGCTGTAGCAGCAGCAGCAGCAGCAGCAGTAGTTGGATACAAACCAGGGCCGGTTCGGGGGGTCTTCTAAATTTCAAAAGGGCCCTGACTTTCCTCGAAAGGGCACCAAAGCAAAAATCTTCGTGTCTATTTACTCAAAGTGTGCATAATACCCAATAAATGTGCGCAAGAATAAAACGATGGTCCAATTTCAAATGACTACGTTTGCGCGCTCGTGTGTGTGTGTGTGTGTGTGCGTTTACGTTGGGGGGGGGAGTGACGGGGTCCCCACCTCCGATTCGACCCTGCAAATATTCTCGGTTTTTGTACGTGATCTAGACCACAAATCTGAAGTCACAACAATAGCAACAAAAATAAATCCCAAATCACGCCATCCTTTTTACAAATACACCAAAATAAATTATTCATTTAAATTCCAACAGTAGAATTGAGTCTGTTTATATACGAGTACAGATGTTATAATAAATACATTATATTGCAATTGCATCACGAGCTTGATCAAGAGGTAGACGAAATGTTTTATGTATTATCTCAATGCGATTGTAAAGCGTCGTGGATATTGTTATACCATCCGTTTATCCCTTCGTGTGTCCATCTACTACTGGCTGTACACGAGGGGTGGTTGGCCAAATCCGTCAGGACGGTTTGCCCTGTTAAAATGCGGCAAACTTCTTTTCCTTCTCGAAATCGGCTTTTATACGTGTATTGAACAATTTTAATACTGTATTTTTTTACCTGTTGTTTTGTGAGTAATTAGTGTATACGGATATGAAGTGGCAATGATTGGTTTTGCATAGAAACACTTGTATTTTAGTTAAAAGTTTCTGTTTAGAAAATGTGTGAGAAATACCCCTTTATTCAAAGTACCTATAAGGAACGGGGTGGTCATTCTTGTATTGGATATTAGAAGTCTCGTCATATATGTATAAATGGAAATCCCATACTCTAACATATCATACAGGTTTATTTCTCAGATACTCTGACATTTTCTTTGTACAGTTAGATAGTTTCAAAGACCTGTACTTAGTAACGTGCTCGCGAAGTCTCGATGCTTCCTAAGATCTCACTGAAGGCTTTTCTTTCCGTCTGTTGATAGGAGAGTGCAGAAAACTGAGAATTAATCTGCAATAAAGATTTTTCTAAACTTATTTTATTAAGTTATTCAAGTTAAATCTTCGTGCAACCTCTCTTTTATAGTGCTCATTTCCAACAGTAATAGGCTATTTTGAATAGTTTCCTCTGACAAGGTAGCTTAGACAATCTATTTGAGCTTTATGCATGATACAAGTATTTCTCAATTAGACTCTTTTGTACATACGGGGATTTTAGGGCTGTTTATATTTATTCAAGTAAAAGAGTACTTTCTTGTTGGACTGTATTTCTAGCCTTCATGATGAAAGGTTTACAGTAATAGAACAATGGAACCAGACTGGGTTTCAGAGTAGTATACAAATAAGAATAAGGAGGTGTACAAACCCTAAATCAAAATTATTTAAAATCGAAATTTGTATATAAAAAAAAATCAAGACAAACAAACACTATCATACTGGGGGAAACAAAAATACATAAAATCCATTCAATTTCGGCAATAGGGGGTTCCTCAGATGATGTTAATTCTGAGAGGAACCACACCAATAAAGGGAACAATGAGGTACCCAGAGTAGTAATAGTAAATGAGGTTTCTATTTCAGAGAACCCCTTCCCCCTCCAAAACGCTTCTATGTTGACATTTTATCAGCTCAAAATAATGACTTTCACATGATAAGGCTTTCTAGCATATTTCTGACAAAATATATTTTGTCGGGGCAAGGGGGTCTCTGAGATAGAAACAGCTCATTTACTATTACTACTAACATAACCATATTTTATGATAATCTTTTTCGTACTTGCTAACTCTCATTGGCAGAATATGTTAACATACTGTCAATAATACGAAACTCGCGTATTAAATCGTCCATATTATATTTTACGCCTCGCAAATAAGATCGTATCTGATCAAGCAATTTTTATAAGTGATACTTGCTGTTTTACAAGCATTGTTTTTGGTCTCAAGTCGAGGCTCAATTTTCTTACACGCTGTTGAAAGAGAAACACCAGCACCAGATATTATTAATAAAAACTGGTTTAATGATGCTCCACGTGAGATTATACCAGAGCTTGTCATCAGCAGTGGTAAATATGATATTACCCGAAGTATTCAACTGTAATACTTATAACATTGTTTTACACACCAGAGGTTTTTATGATAAAATTTGTAATATTGCATTTGTGAGTCAACATCCTGTTATGGATTTTCATCTGAAATATGATTGAAATCAATCATCTGTTTTTTCAATATACAATTTTTGCTTACAATTTTTACATGATAGTAAAAGTTCTAGTACCAACAATTGAATCAAGAAATTCACGAAACTTATTATTGTTAGGATCAGCTATAAAATCTCTATACTTGTCATAAACATCTGACGAAGTATCCTTATATCGTTCATCTGTTAGTACCTCACTTTTCTTTAACCAACTGTAGGAATCAAACGTGTTTTCTACTTCACGTTCATACAAGTCTGTTTTATTTACCAAATTACCGTAGTCTCTTTCTGTTTCATCAATAAACCCTAGTACCAAGTTTATTTGATCCAACGTAAAATATCTGAGGACAAGATGTTGTCTGATGATTACGTATGCGACTATAAAATTTATTAGCATTACTTTTCGAAGTCTGTCTCGTTCAATCGTGAGAATACCGATAACAGAAGTTACTTTTAACATCAATTTTTCATATGGTTTCGTGAATAATTTATCAACTTCAGTGTAATAATCTCGTAATGACAATCGTCTAGAGCGTTGGAGCGATGGAAGTGTAATATCATATTCTTCAATGATGTCGTAGCAACAATCAATCTTTTCTTCCTATCTTATTGAATCGAATTCTTCAAAAAACTTTTCTCGTTCAACATCATCGAAATTATCGATTTCATTGTAAAGATTTCCGATTATCTTTAGAGATCTGTTAACAATAATCGGATCGAATTTAGGTTTTTTACGTATCATTGGTAAAATTGCGTTCGAGTAAGATCTGATTATTAACGTTGTATCCAATGTTATACTAACGATTTCAAGTAGGGTTTGTTTGTCGTGGTAGAACATACCGAGATGTTTAAAAATTTCTCGTTTTAAAAACTATCGTATAACTTGATGTTTTTTCCTGATTTTAATTTTTTAGCCTCCGCTAGTTTGTTGAGACGATCATGATCATCGTTTATTTGATTTTCTTCCTGAGCTCTACCACCATAAACTTTTGCTTTTATCAGATTTGATCGAATTATTATAAAAATATTTTCCCTGTCAAGCTCAAGCAATATTATTTTAGCAGGATTTCAACTTGTTTTCGTTTTTTTAGACAATCGTCAGGATGACAGTATCTGTCTATAATACCAAAGTTTCTTATTGCTTCTACTAGTTGTGGTCCTCGCATATGCATAACGCGAGCAAATTTGTTTTTTGATATTCTAATAATACTGGATTGTTTATTAAATCAAAATAAATTTGTTTCATAAATTGGATTTTATTTTTCTCTTGTAATTCGTATCTATCAGCTATTACACTACTGACATCTTCGTTGGGATTAAGAACATTATCATAAAATTCTCTCGCAACGGTTTTAATTGGTGGCTCTGACGTTATTTTATAGCACTAGATTGAATTTGATCATTGAGTGTATATATTTGAAATGCTGTCAATCCTGGAAACGGATGTTCAGCAGCGACAATATAAATTCGAAAATACAAGTGCTTGTTAACAGTATTTTCAGTTGGAATTGTAAAATATTGTGTTGTTGAAATATATGTGTTCTCTGTGCTATACAATGTTGTCCATTTGATATCATCGTTTGATCCTTCCAATCGCCAATTATGAATTCGACCAACACTAGAGTTTAATCGACGTCGCAAATGAAATTGCTAAACAGCAACTGCAATGGGACATTTAATTTTAATCGAAAAGTTTTCAACTTGTCTATCAGAGAAAGCGTAATGAGGGTAATTTTCAGGATAATGTTTCGATGCACTTACCTCAAACCCAACTCGGTTATCAGTTGCCTTAAAAAGTGTTGGAAAATACCCAACATTATTTTTGGTTCGTTTTGCAGCACTGGACAGACTATCAACATACGCTTTATTTGTCAGATCATTAGGGTTAATTGGAACATATGTCGTCGTTATTTTATTGTTTCTCATATTTATGTGGCCTGACATTGGTCCACCGGATCGTTTTAAATACGGGGTGAGTTCTTCTTTTAACTGAGCATAACTAATAGCATCAGTCTCATTAACTGGAGGCGAGGTTGTCGGTAATCCAGTTATTTTTGAGTTATTACTCATTATCAGGTTGCCTGTCGTTGTATCGCCAGCTTTATTAAGCTTGTTATCGTCAACAGATTTTAGTTGAGCATAACTTACAGCTTGTGTATTATCAACATTTGCTGGTGGATACGCAGTTTCCAATCTAATAATTTTTTACTCGACATGTTAATATTACCTGTAACCGTTCCACCAGCTTTGTCAAGCTTGTTGCCATCCACATACTTCAGCAGTAAATAACTTACATCTTGTGTTTGATTTAAGTTTGCTGGTGGATATGCGGTTTCCAAATTTATATTTTTTTCCTGACATATCCAAGTTACCGCTTAAAGTTCCTCTGTCAGTGATAGTTTGTTATTATCGATCGTTTTTAGTTGTAAGTAACTTACCGCTTGAGTAACATCGACCTTTGGTGGCGGATAATCTATTTCTAAACCAAATACTCGCTGATTTGACATTAATAAATAACCTGTCATTATGTCGCCGGTTTCTTTTACTAACGATGATGTATCAGTTATTGTTGATGGTTCGTCTCCTGTAAGTGCTGTTCCAAACTTTGTGTAATAACTCATATTATATAAAATATATAACATAACATTATATAACAACAATGGCGAAGTCAACGATATTAAATTTTGATACCGAACGATTAATCAAACATAAACATAATAACGAACTTCCAGATTGTCATAATCTTATTGTTGGTCGTACAGGCTCTGGTAAAACAAATTTGTTATTAAATCTCTTACTCAACGATAACTTTAACTACGATAAGTATATATTTACACAATTAACCGACAACAGGAAAAATACGAATTATTGAGCGAGTGCAAACTTCGTGATGAGCTTGACGCTGGCGATGATATACTTTTAATAAAACAACCAGTGGAATTAATTCCAGTTGACGAACTTAATTCGTCCGAGCATAAAATTTGACGATATTCCTCTAAACAACGAGGAGATGAATAAAATTAAATCTTATTTTTCATTATCGCGTAATAAAAGATGTAATTCGATTTACCTAGCGCAAGGGTTTTACAACGTCGACAGATTTATTCGGCGAAATACGGGATGTTTTATATTGTTTCCAGGGCTAAATAATGTTGATGTTAGAAATATTGCAAACCAGCAATGTGGTGATGTAACAAAAGATAAATTTATTGAATTATATCATCGAACAAATAAAGACAACTACAATTTCCTTTTATTTGATAAACTAGCGCGTGATCTAGCTAAGATGTTTCGTTGTTGTATTGACACATTTCTATAGACGAATTTTATAGAGCGTATAAAAAATAAACAATGGACAAACATCAACAAAAAATTGAATTACTAAAAAGATTTATTACAACTCGAGCTGCTTTTAAGAAAAAAGTGGAAAAAGCTCGTCGAGGGCAGCGTGCTGTAGAAGAAGAAACCACCAATTTTTTTAGCCAATTACTGAAGCAGTACTTGGTAAGCAACCAGAAGTATCAACAATATCTCCAGGAGAACTAAAAAAGGACAAGATAAAGGTTTGTTGGGGCAGTTAAAAGAACAGTAAGAAGCACAGACGGAGGAAACAGTTAAAAAAGTCGCTGAAACAATGGAAGAAAAAAGTAAAATACAAGAGGTACATTAACAGACAAAAAGATGTTAATATACCTTCTGAACGTACAAGAGAATTTGCTGAAATAATTGTGAAGAGATTTTGAAAAATTAGTAAATATGGCGAAGGAAGATATTTCTACTGGTATGTTCAGAGGTTTTGTCGAGTTTCATGTTAAAGAATTAGAGCTCGATAACATTCAAAACATAAGAAAATGGACAGAGGATGAGTATACAAAGTTTACTAAAGTGTTCAATCGTATTATTGGAAAAGGAAACACCGCGTATCAAATTTTAGGATATGACTATGATGAGGATCCGTATTTGTTGAAAATTTTTAATAAAATGCGTAATGGAGTAATTGCATCCGTTGTGCTTGAAGCTGTAAAACAATACCGAAAAGAAGAATATAAACAAAATTTTTACGCCGTGCTTGGAAGATTTGAAAGAAACCTTAACAAAATTGAAGTTGTTCGATGACTCGGTTTTGGTGTCCGAGTTCTTACATCAAACGCTGAACTAGCTGACAGACTTATATTATTAATAACATCAAAAGAAGCTGGAAATGAAAGCGCAGAGATTGACAATGAAATTGTAGATATATTAGATAATCTTAGATCGAGCGGATTACTAACATCAGACAAGTACGAAATTTTACAAAGCGATCTTATCTAACAACTTTAATATATATGTCAACAACATTATTACTCGACTCGTCACAAACAACGAGTGACAGCGCAAACTTTTCTGTCCACTATAATCCGCCAATAATACTAGATCCGAATAACGACTTTACATTTAATTAAGGTGCTTGGTTATCAGTCAAAATAACACAGGGAGCGTATAATGTAACTGATCTCAACAAAACGATAAAAGAGCTGATAACAAAATACACTGCCACAGACATTTTGAACTAACTCCAAACTATAATACGCTACGAGCCAGAATCACATTAAAAAATAATTTGATAATCGACTTTTCACCAGCGACTAGTATCGCATCATTATTAGGTTTTAAAAGCCAACAATATGGCAGTGTGGCATATGACAGAGATCTGCCTGTCAACATAACACAAGTGAACACAATATTAATCAATTGCTATATTGCATCTGGGTCTTACTCAGCTTTAGGAAATCAAGGTCAAACAATCTATAGTTTTTCACCAGATGTCCCGCCTGGGTCACTGATGCAAATTACTCCTCGACAAATAATATACTATCCGATTACTCCTGAAAATCAAATAACCAGCATAACAATGCAACTAACAGATCAATCAGGACGACAAATATATCTTAACAATGAAATTGTCACGTATTACTTACACCTACGCGAGATCATTTCGTGATCGTAAGCACAACAACGTAGTTGTCGGAGTAAATTTTGTAAACCTAATTTAATAACAAGATGAGACAAAAAAATTTATAGAAGAAAAATTGTGGGTGGATTTTTTGGAAATATATTTACAAAAATAGCTGAAAACATCCCAGGAATTGCGCGTAAAGTAGCACCAATTGCACTTGACTCAGGTAAAGCTATTGCTAGCACTGCTGGCACCGCAGTAGGACAAAAGATCTTTGATAAAATTAAAGGCAGCCCACCTTCAAACGCGGAAATAAAACAAGCAATATCAGATATTGCACCAACAGCGGAAACAGAACGAGCTATGATAGCTACAACAAAAAAATTAGTCACCACGTGGTGAAGAGGTAATACACAAACTTGTAGAAAAACAAGACAAATAACGCCTGATGCTTTTTAGTTGCCGTAATTTTGTGTGGATTATAGAATAAATAATGTCAGTTAAAATTATCTCGATCTTGCCGAAAAACATGATACTGACGACACAGTGACATAATTCGAGTACGTTGAGTATCTCGACGAAAACTCAAACGAACCAAATAAAGCTGGCGTCAGAACTTTTAACACAAGAGATGAGGACGTGTTTCTGTTGCCGCACAAAAGAAGTGCGTAGTCAATTACTAACTGCGATAGGCGGTGATATTGCAGCTGGTGCAGAAATTGCACTTGTCAATAGCGGTTGGAGTTTGTTTAAAAGTGCACGGTACCAACTGGCCAATCAAACTGTGGAAGATATTTCAATGCACTTGCCTATAGGGAGTACAATACTAAATATCGCCTCGTTCAGCGATGATTATTCGAGATCAGTGGCCACAAATATGATGTGGTTTAAAGATATCGTATTTGGGACAGCTGTTTCAAGCGAGTTTCGTACTGGTGCTGGTGTTCCTGGCCCAGATAATAATAATCTAATCGCTAATCCAGCTGGTAATGCAGCTGGTGATATTGGAGACGCAATAAGATTAGCCGTTACAAGATTACGACGACAGAAATATAACGAGGGATATGCCAGACGAAAAGCATTTACCGCAGAATCTCGCCAAATAACAATGATGCTTCCGTTAAGTACAATATTTGGATTTTGCTGCGAGTATAACAAAGTTTTTCGCCGAATAAAGCATACACTTATTTTAGATCGAGCTGATCAAAATGATTGTATAATACACGCCGATGGTGTGGCTGAACGACAGTTTGCTATTATAAGATTAGCTCTGTGGATGCCACGAGTTGTCCTATCTGTAGCTAAAACGATGGAACTCGAATCATTATTAACCGCTTACACGAAAAATATATATTTTCAGCAAAACAGAATTTACCAAACAGCAATTCCTAACGCAACTGATTACACCTGGCGTGTTACAACTACGTCAAGCGAACAATTACCTCGACATTTATTCGTTGTTTTTCAACGAATGGCACGTCGTAATGATCAAAAAATGAACAACTCCGTATTTGATAACCCAGACGTCAGACGAATCTTTGTTAGAGTAAATTCTAAACAATATCCCGAACATGCAATCGAATGCAATTTTGCCGTGGACGCCACCAGAAATATATCTCGGCCGTACATGTACCTTATGGAGGCTATGCAAAAATATCAGGATGCGGACAGTGGATCTCAGATATCAGTAGAGGAATTTCGATCACTGTATCCTATCTTTTATTTTGACATATCAAAACATTCCAAGCGAGTTATTGGATCGACTGTTGATATTGAGGTCACTTGGACGCTTGGCGCGCTGCCAGCCGAACAGTATAACGTATATGCGCTAGTCGTCAGTGATAGATTTTTCACAATTGATGCAACCAAGGGAAAGATGATTGTCCAAGTGTGTGTATTATGTGGCAAACAAGTATAAAATGAAAACGGAATACACAACCAGAGAAATATACCTAACGCCCGGCCAAACTAAAAAATTATCAGCAGCGGTTGCCAAACGTAATTCTGTTTCTCTAATGATATCCCTAGAGACAAAGTCTCTGGGGACTGACAAAATCGTGGCAGTGAAAGTAATGTTGACGCAACAGCAAATCAGTAAACTTAATCAGGGAAAACCGTTTGTTCTCAAACTGTCTGTTGCACAAATAACAGCGATGTCAAAACACGGCGGATTTTTTGGGACCAGCACGTTCTGTAATAGCTAGCGCAATACCAAAAATTTTGCATGTACTAGGAACACTTGAACTAGCGGCAGCGTCAGGGGCAGTATCTGGAGCAACTAAAAAGGCAGTATCAGGCGATGGAACCAAACGAATTTATCGTTAGTTTTATGTAACAATAAATAATAAAATGGCAGCCAAAGCGACAAAATCTAAAAAAAGAGAATACGATGACGAAGAGTCCTCGAGCGCGGACGACAAAGTCGTCGAAAACAACAAAACGAGGAGGAATTATTCCTTTCGCTCCACTTTTAGCGAGGTTAGTAGGCAGTCTAATTCCAAATCTGCCAGGGATAGGATGTGGAATGACTCTACCAGGCACCAGACGCCGTTGAGCAATTTTGATATAATTGAAAAATTGAATGACATTGTCGGATTTCGCAGAGTGTATTCTAAGGACGAATTAGATAATATACCAGCAGGCGGTTCGAGCGTTGTAAATATACAAAACTTCAATGATGGATCTGGCACTCACTGGGTTGCTGTCTACGATAATAATTATTTTGATTCATTCGGACTTCCTCCGGGTGATCTGATAAAAAATATATCTTTAAAAAATTAAAAAAAATAAATTACTCGTCTAATCAGCTACAGCCGGTTGGTACATCCACCTGTGGTTATTATTGCATTATGTTTATCCGACAGATGTCCCGAAGTGAAAAACTTCGGAGTGAAAAACTTTGGAGTGAAAACTCCTGATATCCTGATTTTTTAAAGTTTATTTTACATTTTGACAAGCAACCTTCTCACGCAAATGATGAGATTGCAGTTAATTTTATCTAAATTTACAAATATAAAAATGTCAACGTACTGTCTCAAATGTAACTCTAAAACAGAGAATAAGGATCAGACAACGGAAAAAAACAAAAAAAATAATAGAATAATGTTAAAAAGTGTTTGTGCTGTTTGTGGTAGAAAAAGGCATGTTTCTGAAATCTACATCTTCGATGAAATCGTTGGGAGCTGGAATTATTTTAGTAGATGATTAATTGACACAGGTAAATATTTTTTAGTCCTTTTTTTGAGGGTCAAACCTCGAGAGATTTTATACTTGATTTTTTTGGATTTTTGATAAATTTTATAATCTCTTACTAAAAAATCATCAAAAATCGACAAAAGCAGACAAAAACCTTCCAAAAATAAGAAATTTGGACTAAAGTTTTCGTTTTTATAAAAAAAAATTAAAAAATCAATTATAAAATCCCTCGAGGTTTGACCCTCAAAGAAAAAAGAAATCAGACCGATTTTCTTTGATTTTTAACCATTTTCCCTTAAAAAGCCCAGATACAATTGGTCAGAAAACAAGAAATTGACCAAAAACAGCATTTTTCAGATCTTAAAATAATTTGGCTTTCTTTGCTGACAAATATTTTGTCGACGATTAAAAAATAAAATGAAATGTAATTGTGATTGTGATAAAGATCTTTGTATCGAACAAGATAAAATTATTACGTACTGTCAATCATGCCATCGACTTGAGGTAATTGGCAGTGGTATTGACATCCACAAATTTATTGGAAAATTACCGAAACCAAAAGGAGGATGGACATTACCTGGACACAAATACACTGGGCTGTACAATCCACTGGACAAACAGTTAGACGAAAACGATAATCCGTTACCAGGACAAGAGCCTTATAATCAAGTTGATGCAATAGCAATGCGTCATGATATCTGTTCTCGTGAGAATGAGCAAGATAAGTCTGGATCTGATAAGATAATGTTAGATGAACTACTTGATATGAAACCTGTAAATAGAAGAGAACGATTTGATAGAAGGTTAGTTCAAGGAATGATAGGAACAAAATATAAGTTAGGTCTTGGAAAAGATTTGTATGATGATCTGGCAGCTGAATTACATAAACCTAAAAAAAAGTTTCCTCGACGTAAAGTTGTCGCAAATGCCGTTGACTAAATCTGGGCGATAGACATAGTTGATGTGTCAAAACTTGCTCAGTTTAACGATAACAAAAAATATCTTTTTAACGTTGTAGATGTTTTTAGTAAATACGCGTTTAGTGTACCCGTTTCGGATAAAACAGGAACATCGATAACTGATGCACTAAAACAAATAATAACAAGTACAGAAAGAAAACCAAACAGAATCTGGACCGATCGTGGAGCAGAGTTTTTTAATAAAACGTTTGAGCAGTTTTTGGAGCAAAATAACATCAAAAAAATATGTTACTGGAAATGAAGGTAAGAGCGTTATCGTCGAGCGATTTAATCGTACACTAAACGAGCGGATACAATAATATTTGACAGCTAAAAATAAAAAAAAAATTATTGACGATATACAGCAGATTGTTGATAAATATAATAACACAAAGCACAGATCAATAAAAATGTCACCAAATGATGCAATTAAAAATCCGATTCTTGCAAATGAAAACATGTACCACAGACATAAATTTAAAGTTGGTGATAAAGTTAGAATTTCTCTGACAAAAAAAGCATTTGAAAAAGGATTTACTCCAAACTGGAGCGAAGAAGTATTTGTTGCTGATAAAGTTTTACTGACAATACCTGTAACATACGCACTTAAGGATTTATTAGGTGAGCTTATATCTGGTAGTTTTCACGAGCAGGAACTGCAGAAAACTGAGCAAGATATATTTGTTATTGAAAAAGTTATCAGGAAAAAGGTAATAAAAGTTTATTTAAACGGAGAGGATACAGCGATAAATTTAACAGCTGGGCCCCAATCAAACAAATTATGAAATAATGTTTTTGTAGATTTCCTCGTACTTACGTTTGACAGATTTACATTTTATTGGCTCAGATAACGATATCAAATATCGTCTGCGATCGTCAGAAATCTTCATTAAGTTAAATATTTTGACAAATATAAAATCGAATTTTATATTTTTCTGTCGGTCTGGAATTCTAATGGTTAAGAAGGATTTTATCAGCCGCCAAAACGAATGATTTTCATCTACTGAAAAATTAAATTTCAAAATTTTCTTTGTGATATAATATTTTGCATTATATCTGCCAATTGTCGGTCTGCTGTAATTTTTTTATCAGCTACATCTACAATCTCGTTTTGTTCGTCGTCGTTGTTAAGTAGAATGTCATCCTCCTTTGTGTAATCAACCAAGTTGTGTTTATCTGCGACTGTAGTATCTCCTGCTGTAAAATTATCGTCCGCGATTAAATCAGCAAGCCGTTTCATCAAGTCCATATTATAATATATTTTCATCTAATTTATAATAATAAGATGACTAACGAGATAAAATATCATCAGAAAGTTAATATATTAAACTATGGAGAATTAGCCGAAACATTGCAAAAATTTTTGTCGGGGTATAGTTATTATTCTGTTGACGTTTTTATTATGCAAGGTGATTCTAATAAGATTCTGCTAACAGCGGCAGAAAAAAAAATAAACTTAATGACAGAACATCTATGGAACAAAAATTTTACAAAGATGATGTTTAAATGTTTGCTCATAATTGTCTTACCAAAATGAGCTAAAAAATATAATTAATCGTCATATTTGAAGATGATTCTGTCAAATGTTGATTGTGATGTTGCCGCATTTGTTTATTCCATCTGCAACAAATTTTATTGCTCTAGGATTAATATCAAAATATCTTGCCACAGCTGTTATTCAAGGAAATTTTAGTTCCTCATCTGTACTAATGTTATATGATATTACAGGTTTAGCAGGACATCTGAAATTAATACCACCTCCTCGTCCTCGTCTGTTATTTTCTTTAGGCGTGATAAGTTCGAGGTTTTTTAGAAGATTATCTGTTTTGATACCGTTGACTTGGTCTATCACTAAACCGTTAGGTATAGATCCGTTAAACGTTTTGTAAACAAAACGACGTGATTGATAATTAACTTGATCGATTAGTGTCCCTCTAACAGTTACCATGAGATATCCACTATTTTGCAAATTACCTAAAACTTTTTTCGTTTGGGTATTTCGAATAATTCCATTATCATTTGCCTTGTAAAAATCAAATACGGGATGCGGTTGAAATTCATCTTGCAATGCTAAATTTTCAATGTTATCATCAGTAACCGCGCCGTTGACATGATATACTCGCTTTTCAGCTGGTATGTCTCCGCAAAACAAAGTGTAAATAAAACGTTTCCTTAGCATTTCGACTCTCTTAGCATTATCACCTTTAAAACTAATTATCATTCCAGCTGGTTTGATTTACCAAACGGTTTTCCGTATTTGACGTGTATCACCGCTCCTAACATATTTCCCGCGTATAAGTTGTACTTGGGATGAACATAATAGTAGTCTTGCTCATTTGCGCTTGTCAGATTTCGTGCCATTATATGCATTTTATATCTCTAATTGATTATTCAACTAGCTCGTGCTCAGTGTGCGGTGAGATATCGATCAAACAATCAATTAAATATATAAAATGTTACATAAAGATAATGATGAAATTGCAAGATATTGCTGAGAAGAGCCTTATAGGAGAACCTACAAAAATAGCCACCGCTTTTGCAGGATTTGATAACAGCTACCGTTTTGATAAACAAATCGTTTTAGCAAATTTTAACTCTACAAATTGGTTTCATCTTTTGCATACAATTGTAACGCGAGAACTTGCAGTGCATAAAAGTATCAAGCTAATAGTGCAGTATCATGTTATTTTATCGAAGTTACATGCACTTCAAAAAGATATATTTGATATAATCTTTGAAAATGTAGATTTCATCAACGAGATTGCCGATCCATATTTAACGGCCAAATCACAAAAACTATTAGCTGGAACAAATATTTCCTCAGTCGCTGATGAAATACATCAAGAAATAAAAAAAAAATTGGAGGAATTTACGGTATCAGGATCAGGTTGGAAATTTGAAATGTTAAAAGAAGTCTTTTTTTCACACAATGAAATATAACGCACTTCGCGGTAGTTCTTACGTTGATCTCTCTCAAAAGATTAAAAACAAAAAATGTTGCATAAATGTCAAAAACCATGATAATGAATGTTATCGTTAGGCAATTTTGTCTGCCAGACATCCTCAAAGTTGTAACTCTGATCGCGTTGAAAAATATTTGCCGTACAAAGACGAGCTAAATTTTATTGGGATAACTTTTCCAGTGGCAGAGAATCAGATACCAAAGTTTGAAAAAGAAAACGATATTCAATAAATGTTTTCGGACTAGATGAAAAGGGAAATGTTTACCCGAGATATATTCCAGCATTTGCTACACAAAATACAATAAATTTATTATTTTATAAAGGACATTACAGCTGGATAAAAAACTTTAACGGCCTAGTTGGCTGACAATATGATAAAAATAAAAATAAATATTTTTGCTACCGTTATTTACAAGGTTTTTCTAATGATGAAAAACTGCAAAAGCATCTTAAATACTGTGTCAATGTTCAAAGAATAACAATGCCGGGAGAAAAAGAAAAAGTATTAAAATTTAAAAATTATGATCATAAATTAATTATTCCGTTTGTTATTTATGCTGATTTCGAGTGTCTACTTATTCCTGTGGCAGGCGAAGAAAATGATCCAAATAAAACAAGCACCAGAAAAATACGACATGTTCCCTGTGGAGCAGCTTATAAAGTAGTTTGCTGAGCTAACGATAATTTTTCAAGTCCAATAAAATTGTACAGATCTATAAGTCCTGCCGTGTGGTTACTAAAAAATTTAATAGACGATGTTAATAAAATTTTCAACAGATTGTCCAGAACAGCTCCAATAAAAATAACATCCAAACAACAACTTGATTTCGATAAGGCAGTTAAATGTCATATTTGCGAGAAACCTCTCGATAACGATAAAGTGCGCGATCACTGTCATCTAACCAGCAAATACCGCGGAGCAACACATAACAATTGTAATTTGAAATTTCATGCGCCAGATTTTATTCCTGTCGTTTTACATAATTTTTGTGGTTATGATAGTCATATCATTGTCGAAGCATTTGGCGATGAGGAAATTAAATCTAAACTAAAATTAAATAATATAATAAAATGTATTCCAAACAATTTTTAAAAGTATATGTCAGTTACGCTTGGCAAATTACGTTTCATCGACATTCTGCAATTTATGGCAGCACCATTGGATAAGCTTGTAAAAGGTTGTAGCAGTTTCAATAATTTAAAAGGTTGCTTTGGTGGAGACTACGTCTCTCTGACAAAAATAGTGTCTTTCCGCATGAGTATCTCGACGACTGGAGCAGATTTGATGAAACTTCTCTCCCTAACAAAGATAAATTTTACTCCGAGTTAAAAAATGAAAATATTACAGATGACGAGTACAAATATGCACAGGAAATTTGGAAAAAATTTGGTTGTAGACACTTGGTGATTATCATGATTTATATTTGAAAACAGATGTATTATTACTAGCAGATGTTTTCTCGAGTTTTCGTAAAGTTAGTCATGAAAATTATGGAATAGATCCATGTTGGTATTATTCTGTGCCAGGATTGTCACGCGATGCTCTGCTAAGAACAAGCAGAGTAGAATTGGATCTCTTAACTGATGTTGATATGCTTAATGTTATTGAAAAAGGAAATCGCGGCGGAATTAGCGTTATAACAAAAAAAAAAAAATAAAAAAAAAAATAATATACGGTAGCTAATAATAGATACTTAAAAAATTACGATAAAAATTTACCGTCAAATTATATTATTTATCTGGACACTAATAATTTGTATGCTTATGCAATGTCAGAGCCAATGCCGTGTAGTGGATTTCATTGGATAACTCCTGATCAATTTCTTAAAGAAACCGAAAAAGATTTACTAGAAAATGTCAGTTATTTTGTTGAAGTTGATCTCGATTATCCTAGTTCGTTACATGATCTACATAACGACTATCCGTTTTGTGCAGAGTCAATGATGATCGATTATAGTTTATTATCGCCTGAACAACAGGCAATGACAACAGCAAAAAATTCGATTATTAATAAGCTAGTTCCAAATTTGTTAAATAAAAGAAATTACGTGCTACATTACAAAAATTTAAAACAAGCAGTAGATGCTGGACTAATTCTGAGAAAAGTTCATCGTGTGTTAAAATTTAATCAATCATGGTGGATAGCAGATTATATTGATTTAAATACCAAACGTTGTGCTATTGCTACGACCGACTTTGAGAAAAACTTTTTCAAGTTAATGAACAATTCCGTGTTCGGTAAGACGATGGAAAATATCAGAAAGCGAGTCAATATTGAAATTGTAAATGATGTAAATCGCAGAAATGAATTAGCCAACGATGACGGTTTTGTCAGTATGAAAATATTTAATGAAAATCTTGTTGCAATACAGCGACAAAAAACAGATTTAAAGTTAAATAAACCGATTTATGTTGGTGCAGCTGTACTTGATATATCAAAATGGCTAATGTACGACTTTCACTATAATTTTACCAAAAAGCAGTGACAAGATTTGTAGTTGCTATTTACTGATACGGATTCACTTGTTTAAAATATAAAATGCGAGGATGTTTATCAAGATATTTATAACAATAAAAATTTATTTGATTCATCGGATTATCCAAAAAGTAGTGGATTTCATGATGATGCAAATAAAATAATCATCGGCAAGATGAAAGATGAATTTATGTTTGCGCCAGTTAGGGAATTTGTTGGACTAAGAAGTAAAATGTACGCCGTAATTTGAGATGACAATAACCTGAGAAAAAACAGCAAAACGTATTCCTCGCGGATATGTAAAAAAAGTGTATGAAATTTCATGATTTTAAAGCAGCGCTAAACACCTGCACTAATTTTATTAAAACAAATGTTATCAGAACAAATCATCACAAACTTGAAACAGATACAATTATAAAACGTGGACTAAGTAATTTTGATGATAAGAGATATTGTGTTGATGGCGTAAACACATTAGCTATTGGACACTACGCAAATTAATTTTGTCTAACTTTATAAATAATTTTTTAAAATTTAACATTAGCCGATGGGCTTAGTAGCAAAATTAAAAAATTAATGCTTAATAGCCAGCAATTATCAGTTGAGTTTAATGATGAAATTTCAGGTATTTGTTTTAGTAAATTTGATAGAATAAAACTCTCGCTTAGAAAATCAGATAACAGCAAATATTTTGATGATCTTGAAAAGTTGAGAGATGAGCTTATGCTGAAATACGATAATGCAAGAAAAATACACAAAAATAAATATTGACCTGAACCGGTCGAAGGTTTCTGCAAAAGGTGGTAAGTATATTCTCACCAGGATAGCAATGAAATAGTTATTTGAATGTCATCGAAAAGTAAGCGGAAAATTTAGTTTTATTTTCATAAACACGATAATGAATTATTCCTTATATCTACTGTCGATATATTAATAATAGGTGAGGAAGTTCTTTAAAGGGAGATACCTCTGTTTTCCTTGTATTTTAAAAGGAGATAAATTTGTCTGTCTTCCTTGTATTTGAAGGGAGATAACTCTGATAGCTTGTCTCCCTTCCATTTTATAATGAATATTATATTTTTATTTACTGATAAATAATATTTTTTGGTTGTTTTTTTTTAAAGAAACATTATCTGTTTTTATGGTTTTGTCAAGTTTCTTGCTTCTTTCAGATTTTGCCAGAGATAACTTTATAATAATTTCTGAAACATATATTTGTAAGTAGAGTCCGTAGCGCAAGTGTTAGAGTGTTGAATTCTCGTACTCGAGATCTTGAGTTCGATCCCGTGACCGACACATTGTCGACGGTGGTCGTTATTGCCCGATTTTTCTAATAATAGTGGGAGGCTCCACTCCAAGGGATTTCATGTACACTTCCTCACCACGTCAAACACTTGATGGGTGTTGTTTTTCACTCACCCCGGGGTTTGATATTGGGGGAGTGTACATGAAATTGAAAACCTAGACAATTGAGAATTGGAGCCTCTCAAAAATAAACAGTAGGGTGATGTGACCTAACCTTGTGACCTCACTGAAGGGTACCCCACACAAGGACATTCAGAAAGAATGTCGCCAGAAGAAAAATTTTCATGAGGTGCCTGTGGGCCATAAGAAAGTGCCTTAGCAAAAAAAGGGTGCCCCATAACCGCCATAAGAAAGGCATCAATGGAAGGACTCTAAGGATCTCATAGTAAAGGATTTACTGGCAATGAAGGAATGGTGACCGATCATCATCGCTACTGTTTAATTTTATTTTAAATGATTTAAATTCAACATAACGGTTATAGTAGTAATAGTAAATGAGCTGTTTCTATCTCAGAGACCCCCTTGCATATTTTGTCAGAAATATGCTAGAAGGCCTTGTAATGTGAAAGTCATTATTTTGAGCTGATAAAATGTCATCATAGAAGCGTTTTGGAGGGGGAAGGGGGTCTCTGAGATAGAAACCTCATTTATTATTACAACTCCCAGCACGTATTATTTAAATATAATGGTTTTGCCGGTGCCGGCCTAAATCGGCAAGTCAAAATCATAGGCTGATAACAAGTAAAATCCCCCTTTCCCCAAATAGTTAGTAGTACATGGTGTTGACGGCTGCCCATAGCTGAGTGCATGGCGGTGACGGCTGCCCATAACGGAGAGCATACGACCAGACCAAAGGATGCTGTTCATTTTGGGGATAAAAGTACAGAAATTCCGTACTGTCAAAGAGATGGAGGATACTCGTTCTCTGCTGTCTCTCGAGCACCAGAAGTGTGAAGCATCTGATAACGAAATAGAATTGTTGTGCCTAATAAAAATGGATTATCTTTCCCACTTTTCATCGACGTCAAAATTACACAATAGAAGAATGGTGTGACTGACTCACACCGTGCAAAAACAATCAAAACATCGCTCCTCTATTTTCGGCAGGTCTAGAAATAACCTCGGTTGTAGTGGTATATAAATCCATATTGTTCCATGAGAACAAAAGTAGTTTCCAATATAGTTCTAAATTGTGGCAAATTAAATCCGCGGTTTCTTTTTCTTTTTTGTGGGGGGGGGGGGAGGTGCACCAGACAGATGCCCCCACCCTCAACCTTAGCCACAAAAAAAAAAAGAAGTCTTTTACGTGTATGTGTTTCCCCCAAGGTGTGTTGCAGTGTTTTAACTTCAGTAAACAGAAAGGGTATCAGCAATTGGACCATCCTTGGACTTTACCTTAAATTGGAGAAGAAATTTCGGAAGAAATTCGCCGCGATTGAGAACTATATTCGGATCTACTTTTGTACAAATGTTATAATATGGCAGAGAAGCAAATCGGATAATCGCTCTGTAATTTCTGCCAATTCGAGAAATAAACTCAGTTGTATTTGTAGGAATACACATAAATTTGATGGGTTTGGTCATTCGCCTTCCGCGGAGTGTACCACATATGTTGAGTCTGAAACGGCAGACAATGATCCGATTGTGATGTTGTTCCCTTTCGCTCTCCTATCGTGCGTTGTGAACAAAAATAGATCTGAAATTCGCATTTCGACATGACAGAAGATGCCGAGAGATGTTTCGATTAATGAGAAGCGTCGCAGTCAGAATATTATCCGACTTTTCATCATTTACAAATAGAAACTTTCAATATCTATTTGGTCCTCGCTCGACGTAGACGGCGTCCTAGAGTAATCATGTTGTCCCTCCGTCAAGCAAGGACCGTCAACAATTTGGTTTCAGCAAGATAACTTCACCGGGAATCGTAGGATTATAACCAAACCCTATAAGCAGTTTTATACTACTGAAACATAAAATGTCTGGTTTTCGGTCTTTTGTATTACACATTAGAAACGTTATGGATCTAGGGTCCTCAACTAACTTAACCAAGGATTGTTGCTTTTGATTTCAACCAAATTTGGCATCCAACTGTATCCCAATTTCAAGCATTCCACGACTTAATTTATAGGAGTTATGTCCCCTGCATGCCTTTTCCTCCGGACATTTGGTTTCCCAGCATATTTTTAATAACCTTTGTTGGATTTTGATCGAGGGCAAACGTAGTGGTCAGCTATTAAGTTTTACGGATGTAGGCCAAAACATATGTAGAGGTGAAATCGAGGGGGAAGGGGAACAAATGTCCATCCCTCCCCCCATGCCCCTATGTGCGGGCACCCATGATTTTGATGAAATTGGGCTAGAAGCTTTGTCCTAACCTTGAATGTGTATGATTTCCATCAGTTTTCAGTTTCATTTTCAAGAGCTATGCTCTCTGATTTTGTTTCTTGCAGCATAATTATTATTGAAACTCTTAAGTAAGCCTGTTTTCCACCATTCCATGACATCATTTAAATGAGCAATGACCCCCAAAACCCCACCCTACCGCCACCTTTTGGTTTCTGTAACATAACTATAATATGGAAACTATAGACATAGACAGTAGACATATACAAATTTTATTACGGTAGGAATTGCATTTAAATATTAAGAAACATTAGCATGTTAAAGCTTTATTACCAGCCTGAAACAATACAAGTTGTTGTTGTTTTGGATTTAATGCTATTTTTCAGTGGAAAATAGGCTGTACATTGCCAACAGTAAAAATGGTTGAGGAAGAACCCTGTTAAGCTCCAGTAACAACCACCAACCCACAGGAAGCTACTGGCAAACTTTCTCACATATCCACATTGGCTGAACCCGAGACTGGAACCCACATGGACAGAGGTGAGATGGCATTCATCAGTAAAGGCGAGTGCTTTAGACCGGGGCCAATAAACAATAATAGAACAAGTAACTTTAAAAAAATCAGATAGACATACAAACACACATAATTGTTTTAGTAAATAATTTTAAAAATTGCTTTTGTTACAAAAACTATTTTAATACCCCGATTTAGCCCCCCTCTCTGTATAATTTGTATTTGTGTAAAATATTAAATGTATATAAATCAATATACGTGAAAAGATTCTACTCTAGGACTACATGCAGTGTTAAAGTATACATTACATACATACATACATACATACATACATACATACATACGCGGTAAGGCTGGCAAATACATGCACTTAAACTACCAACTAAATTCCAACACCCAATCTCATCCCCAATTTTAAATTTTTGTTAAAAATGCAATAGATTCTACTCTACAATTACATATGTGTAATGGCCAAGACATACTTAAAATACCATTTTATGTACCAAAGTCTTATAAAATGGGTACTAACAGTTGCCTCACTAGGCGCTCAGCATTAAGAGGTTAGTGTTAGGACTGGTTGGCTTGGTGTCAGGATAATGTGACTGGTTGGGACATGATGCTACATGTCTGCGGTATGATATCCCTGTACAAGACATTACTATAAACTTTAACACTGCAGACATTGTAGCAATATGACTGAAACATTAAAACTACATTAAAAATCCAAATCACACACACACACACACCATTTTACAACATGCAGATTCTAAATATACAAGGACAAGGAGTTGGACAAGACAATGCAAAACGTACATAATGCACACATATACGATTAGTCCTAATGCATTAGATGCATATATATATCACAAGACAGTTCAATTACGAGCAACCAATAGCAAATACAGAGAAACACCTATGGAACACAGCAACCTGAATTCACTGAAAACTGCAATCAAACTACAGAACTAAAAAACAATTAAAATCTAAAGCAAGACAAAGTTGTTGATGTTGTTATGGGGTTTAATGCCATTTTTCAGCACAAGATAGGCTCTTCATGGCGACCAGTATAAATGGCGGAGGAAGAACCTGAGAAAACCCTGGAAAGAACCACTGACCCATGAGACTCTACTGGCATGCAGACAGAGGTGAGATGGCAGTGATTCGTAACAAAGAGCACTTTAGACCACTCGGGGCCCCCAGCAAGACAAAGAAACCTAAAACTAAAAGCATTACACATATGGCAAAGTTAAAAAACCATAGTAAATGTATCATCTAAAAGGGAAGAAATCCATCTAAAAACTAAGTGTACATAATATAAGACCATATTTAGGTTAACTGAAGACATAAGCAAATATACAAGACTGGAAACTAAAATACTAAACATGCAACCGATTAAATTAGCAGCAACAACTTCTTTAATTGTGTTTACATATGGAGCATTGCACAATATGCTCCCAAAACAGGTCTTTAAGAGATTAAACATTGTGAAAGCTGATGTTTGGGAGAGCCCATACCTGAATGTTTATAAGTTTGGAATCTCCACAGTGTTTACATGCTGTTCAGCGTACAGATACTTTTTAAAATATAGAATATTTAAATATGTTGGCCATTTCTCATTTAAAATCTTTAAAACTTGAAGTGCCATGGAATTTATCCTTGAGATGTGTTGTGCTGACAAATTGGCAAATCCAAGAGTTCAGAGTAACGTTTCTTAAAGTCATTAAAGACAATTCGTAAGAGTTCTTTCATTGCTTTTCTCAAGTTTGTTCACACAACAGACAACATACCTAAGGTCATACTATACTTATAACCAGGTAAGTTGAAAAACATTTAAATAAATGGCTTAAAATCCCAAATTTATATCAAGCAAAATTCTGAGGGTTTTCTTCTTGATATAAAAAAACCAGTCAGCTAAATGGCTAAAATTTTTAATATTTGCACTAACATTGCATACCTGTCAACTTTTCAAAAGCCAAGTAGGGAGGATGAATTAAAAAAATAGGGAGATTGGGACTTAAAATTGGATGGTTTCTAGCTGCATTTTTTAAGTTTCGTTTTCACTAAATATTGACTGATCTTCCAGGTCCAATACATGGGAAATTCTCAAAAGACACGCAGTTTCTCCCTGTGATCCACCTTATTTTCCTCCTGGATGTGCCCTCTTTTCATATTCTGGTCGGCTGTGGCCAAACTGCACAATAGCTAAAGGTCAGTCTTAAGTAGACAAACTAGAAAGCCAGTGTGAATAATTAACAGTTAATCAGTATCATTGAAATTATCTTGCGAAAAGGACTGGTCCTGTGACAAAATTAAAGCAACCATGTTCTACAGTGTGTCTCATGTAAGCACCAGTAATTGATTGGCAAGTAAACAACGTCCTAATTTGTTGTAACTAATGGTGCCTGAATACGTGGTCTCAAGCTACCATACATGTGAAAACTGTATTTCCCCCATTTTATATGTGACCTTATTTCCTTACTGTCAGCTTGTAAGGCAATTAAAATTGTTTACTTAATAAGATATTTATTCTGAATTAGTTTTAGAGCACATATGCTGCATGGTATTTTTGAAAATTTTATTCCTTCTTTTAATTTAATGATGGTAATTAATGTTTGTATCTATGGTACAGTAATACCAGGTGTTTACTCATATAAGTTTCTTTGGCAGGAATGGAAATGAAGCATTTACAGTGATCATTCTTGGATTGAAACTAACTGCTGACAATTTTATTGTTGTGGTGTTTTTTTTTGTGGTTTATTTTCTGATATTTATATTGCTGCGGGGGTAAAGAAAAAACATAAATTTACGTGAATAAGGTTTAAACTTGATGTTCTGTTTTCTGAAGAAAACATTCTTTATTGTATGATAATAATTATTTCTTCACAACAATATTCACAGGTGATACAACAGAATATGGATTCTGTGGACTGCATATATCTATTTATGTAGGATTCTTTTAGGAGAAATGAAAATCGACTGAAATGACATAATAATCAGGAGTTCTCTACAAAAACTGTGAGATATTATGAAATCAGAAGGTAGGCATGGAATGACCCAAAAATCTCAAGATTTTTTTCTCCCGGGCATGAGATTTGACAGTTATGACATTGGAAAGTCAAAGATTGAAATAAAAATTCTTTATTTTTCTGATAAAATAATGTTAATTACATGAAAATCAGCTCTTTATCTATGAGAAACTGATGTCAAGATAAACATTAAAATGTTTCATTTACTCTCACAGCCTTCATTTCTCTTTCCATTCTTCGTACATTCTTCTGCATTTCATTACAATCAAAGCCTCAGAAGAACACTGGTTTTCACCACTGAAACAAAGTTTTCAAAGCTGTGATAAAGTTAAAACACTGTTACGGTTTCAATTCCTCATCTTACTGTCCCAGAAGAATTAATTTCTGGTGTGCTTTCATCATCTGATGAATCTTCTGCACCTTGCTGTTGAACTTTCTAAAAGAAAACCAAAAGCAGTATGAGATATGACAGTGATAACCTATTTTTGTTTTTATATAATGGCTGCAAAGTTAACAAATCATAATACATCACATAATATTGATTAGTAACTCACTTCCTAATTAGAAAAAATAATGGTTTCAAAATGAGCCATTTGTGCCATTCTGCAAATCAGGCTGCTCCAATTTAACATTATTTATTTAAAAAATGGAAAAAAACCCACCAAAGACAATATGTAATATATGGTGTATACCAATCCCTCATTACATGCAAACCTGCTTATAAATGCATGATCGAAAGGCTATGTTCCTAGGAATAAAGAAGGTGTTCCAGATCATCAATGTCAGTTGGCACAATCTACACCCAAAGAGCTATCACTAGTCTAACTTTTTTGTGTCTAGCTCTAATAGTGTAGCAGGAGTTCAACAACATAACACTACCTGGGGTTTCAATAAGAAAGCAAATGTTTCCCCTAGAATACTTACCTGATAATATTAACATTAGAAATATAAGTCTTACTACTTCCCAAATCAAGCCCTCCCAAAGATGAATATTGGTCTTTCTGTCTATAATATATAGACAAAGGGCAATAATTCTTGCTCATCACATCCCCTTGCAGCATACAGGTGATGCTAGTTTAAGCTGAGTGGAACATTGTGTACCAGGATGCTCGCATGGCAAGGAGGATGGGAGGGTATTAAAGTAATGTTATTGGATAAGTATTCTAGGAGAAACATAATTTTTCTAAAAAACTGTTTGTTTTTTCAAATATGTTCCCCAATCACATTAACCTTAGGAAAATAGGTAATAGGTGGAGGGAATATTGAGCATCCAACTTGTACCCTAGGAAACTTCTGAGAGGAGAATATTGGAATCCGATATGAAGGTTATCCCACTCTCCTTACTGCAAGTGGCAAACCTGAGGTGACATGGTATACATCTGAAAAGAAGAAATAATGAGATCTTCTTACCAAATAAAATTTTAAGACAAATCAATGGCCTTGATGATTTCTTCGATAGAGATATGACAGTCAAGGCAAGGCTCAGAGAGATTATTATCTTGTGAGCAGCAATCTTCATGAGGCAACTCCATTCTCGTGATATGTCTGAGTATGCTGTGCATATTACCCACTTCAATCCCAATGAGAAGGCTTAAGGGGTTATGTCCTCTTTCCTGGATTTAAATTGGAGAGAGGCATCTTTGAGCTCCACAAACTGCCTCATACCACTTCAGATAAGTCTGTGCAAACATGCCAGATCCTGTTTGAAAGCCTCTTAGGTTGTGGCAATAAAGGACTGAGGTTGTATGACTAGTGAAAGTAACCAATTCCTGGCAATCAGGTTGCATCATAAGAACCACTGAGCCATCTGATCGAAACTGAAGGTAGGCTGGGTCAACAGAGAGGGCACATAATTCACTGACTCTGCAAGCTGAAGCAAATCCTATCATGAGACTGATTTTGTATGAAAGAAGCCTCATCAATGTTCTGGTTAAAGGACTGAATTTGTATGAATTTGGCCAGGTCAGAACTCAAGAAAGATTTCACTTAGGAAAACAATGTGAGTGATTTAGGACTTATTAAGTCCAAGTTGAACAACAAGTCATCGAGGTCTTTGTTATGACCAAGATCCTCCTGACCATAATGATGGATTGTTTGCTTAAGAAAAAAGTCAGCTACTTGTGGGAATAAAGTACTCAAATGATGATGTTCTGACTTTGTGCCAGTCCCTAAAAGCATGCAACTTCCCTTTGCAAGCCTTTAAAATGGAGGGCCTTCCAGGTCATGCAATTCTATCCATAACTGAAGGGTTGTATTGTTTCTGCTGGCAGGATATCTGGATAAGAATTAAGCTTGAAGGAGAAGACTGTCTGACCTAGGATGAAACATGTAGGTTTGAGGGTATTTAGACAAGGTTTGGCCTGACCAGGATCTTCCTTTCTAGATCTATAACTAGATAGAAAAGATCATAGATCCAGAATTTTCCCCAGCTGAGAGGGGCAATCAGAATCATTTTGCACTTCTGGCCTCTCAATTTCTGTATAACCATAGGAACGAAGATCATTAATGGCAGGATAAGCAAAGGGCCACAGACAGAGCATTGATGGACCAATCTTCAGGATCAGTTATTGTGGAAACAAATGTGGACAGTTTGTGATTCCACCTGGTTGCAAAAGATCAGTCATTAGATACCTTCATAGCTGACAAATGTGAGGAAAGAACGACAGATGGAGTGACCATTCTGTAAGGAAAATCTGTTCCTACTTGACAGAATTTACCAAGGCACTAAGTATAACAGGAATATGTCTGATCTGGATGTCAGTGTTGTGTGCACCAACAGCAGAACAGCAGAATGCTCTGACTAGAATGTAGAGTTGGGGCCATTTGGTACTGCCCTGTTTGAGGAGGTACATCACCATCACCAAGTTGTCAGAGATGATGAGCACTATCTTGTTCTGAAGATGGTCACTCCAAAATGAAAGGCTCTTATGGTAACACATGTGTCTTCTGGACCCCACTGGTCGTTGACAGTATCCAAGTCTGGTAACAGATGGGTTTCTCAACCACAGGAGCTAACATTTATACACACGATCCAGTGGGATAAGATTTACTGCTGCATAAAACAATCCAAGGAGTAGCAGAAACTCCTTGATTGTGATCCATTTTGTGTTGGAAATGGTTTCTGCATGGATAATGATTTGGTGCGGAAGACATACCAGGTTGAGGTGGGTGAGGAAATCCATACCCAGATGGACAAAGATGTGTCTTCCCAAATTATCAGAAAACCTTGATGATGTAAAAAGGAAATTAGATCATTCTTTCCTTTGACTAGAATAGAACTGATCACATGTTTCTGGAGGATGTCATCCAAATACACTGCCGTGGAAATAGATTAAGTCATACAAAACAGGGAATATGATAAAGTGAATTAGTTTTATAAAGGCTCAAGGACTTATGTTCAAGCAAGAAGAAAACATGAAACTGGTAACAATTTCCTCTGTATGTAAACTGTAGGAATTTTCATAAGGATGGATACTTTAAAATCTGCATCAGTCAGATCAAGACAGATGGTAAATTTCTTCTAACAGATTCAGAGGATGACTGATCTAGCCAGCTCCATCTTGAATGCCACTGGCTGTCCTAACTAGAAAAGGCTTGGAGGAAAGAAATCCGTAGAATGTGGATTCCAAACAATCTCTACTGAAACAAGATCGCCTTCTAGAAAAGTGTGCCATTTGCCAAGTCTGACAATACATCCATCAGGAATGGAGAGAATGAAAGGGAAGGGGGTTGGCAAGACAAGAACCAAAGCCCTTCTGAGACTCCACTCATTTGATGGAGAGAGTATATTTCAATGCTGTTTGAAAAAAAAACCCAAGAAGATTCAGGAGACTACCAGATAACTGTCTGAAAGTGATTGGGAGCATGAGTCAATGGTGAGAGAGCAGAGGATTGGGTTAGAGAAACTTTCTTTTGAAGATATGGCCATTATATTGCGAATGAGCTTCGAAGTGGTGTGCAAAAATGTCTTTATCCACTGTAGAAGCAGGTGAAGTCAGATTGACAGCAGCAAAGTTCTCATCTAATGCCAGATCTGTGAAGAAGGCATTAAAATGGGTCTTATACCAGTGAGGCTGCAAAGACAAACTGTAAGTTGACTTTCAGAAAAAAAGCAGCTTTGAAATTGAATGAGTCACTGATCTTGGCAGACATACTTAACAAACTGAGATGCGGCTTGATGAAAAGGATTGAGAGCTGGATGGCTGGATGGTACTGTCTGCAGATTAGATGGCATCAAAACTGAGGTGCAGCTAGATGGCACAACTCATTCAAGTCAATATAAACCCCATGTGCTCAGACTTACAGGCCGTAATGCCATTCTCAGACATGTAGGGGGACTTACACATGTAGGCTGCCTAGAAACTCCCCCAAAATACCAAAATTCTTCAGATGTAACAGCATCCCCAACAAAGTTGGTACAAAAATCAGTACTCTCGGTTCTTTGATTTGGTATGCTCAAAACATCAGTACTCTCTGTTTCTTGCCATTTTCCTTTGAACTGTCAACCATGTATTCTCCAACCAACTGGTGCACATGCTGGTTCACTTTGTATATGCAAGTACAAGTCATAATACTTCTAGCTGGCTTGCATTCTTGCATTTAGCATACTTAGTGATGATGGTTGATTCTGAAATGACAAAGAAAGAGAAAAAAAAAAAATGGAAGAAATTCATAACTAACTGTTTCAAAAACATTAAACGCCTGCTATATCAGGGATGTGCATGATCAACTTCAACACATTCTAATACAATGTAGCTGTGTAGAGCCAAACATTCAGAGAATGCAGAAACTAAGTCCAGAAAGGTGAAAGAATATAAATTACAGTCAAAATTAAAAAATAATGTATACCACCAGTAGAATAATCCTTAAACAACCTAAATTAACAAAATTCTCAAAGGATGGAATGAAAATAGCACAAATATCCACTTGATTTTGGAGGCAAAGTGAATGATGTTATCAGTTCATACAGTGAAACCTCAAGTGGCACCACCTGTAGGCAGCTAGGGGAGGTAATGGGCAAGAGTTACTGCCCCTGTCAATCTATATCATAGACAGAAAGATGAATTTTCATCTTTGGAAGGGCTGGATTCAGGAGATAGTAGGGCTTATATTCCAAACGTTAATGTGATCAGAGAACATATCTGAAGAAGAAACCAAGTTGCAGGCTAAATTGATAAACCTACAATGGTAAAGTAGCAGGCTGAAATGAAAAACATACAATGTTAAAGTAGCAGGATAAATTGAAAAATCAGCGACATCATGCAAGAGGCAGTAACCCCCATCCCCCCCCCTTTTATCTAATGACAATGCGGGTTGGGAGGAGATGCTTCTCAAGCTAAAATGGTGTGATTATATGAACTCAATTATAATCATCTCTCCTTGTTGGAGTCATGCGAAGTTTATTTGCATTAACATCATTATGGCACAGCAACATAAGTAGGTTATTTAGTGCCAAAGCAACTGGAGTAAAGTGCTTTGCCCAAGGACACACTTCAGTAGCTGTCCAAAGCTTGTCCAATGGTAAGATTCAAACCCGCACCCTTCTGGTCAAGATTCTAGCATGCTATTCACTCAGTCAATGTGGCTCCCAATTAATATCACAGCTACTTAGCTGATAACAGAAGTTATGCCACGATTCATGAAAATAAAAACCTAGGTTTTATTTTTCAAACACAAACACATAATCCAACAACTTGAGAAAAAAAGAACAATGTCAGAATATGGTTTATCTATATAGTGTATATGTGCAGAAACTTTTACACATTAATAAATTACATATTAATTTCTAGAAAAACTGGATGAACTAATAAATTACATATTAATTTCTAGAAAAATTGTAAGTTAACTCAGTTTCAATATTTCTGTGTGTGTGTGTGTGTGTGTGTGTGTGTGAAAGCTTGTGTATCCTCTAGCCTATCTTATTTCATCTGTTTCATACCACAACCCCAAGAAACGCCTTCATATTGCATAATTATCACAACCCCAAATAAAACATCCATACTGCATAGCTGACCTATCACCACTTGTCAATCAAGCTTATCAATTAACCAATCAGCAAACATAAAGTAGACACACCTCCAGGCATGACTTATGTCCACCATTTTCCTTCAACAAGCTGTTTGTAGCAATAATGAATTATTATATTAAGCATTTACAAATTTTGCAATGATTTGTTGATTTCTTGATCAATAATGGTAAAAAGAACTCAGTGGGAGCCTTTTGATTCTGACAGTTGATATCTATATCGTTTAAATGTTGGAATTATAGTTATTTAATTTCTGAAACAGAGACGAAACTTTGATGGATAAAAAATTGTGATTGGGTGTGCAATCAGCTGAATATCGACACAATTGTTGGCAATTACAAAGTGCTTGTTTCCATAAAAGTATGTAGAAAAGCATGTCCTGTCAATAGCTTGAAGCAAAAAAAGAAACTGAAATGGAAAAATATATGTAAAAATAAAGGTTTATGGAATACGGATGCAGAAGCACCTAACTTTCAGGCTTTGATATATATCATTTTTTCTTGTATAGGAAGCACTGAACCCCAGACTGCATTATTTTAAAGTTTGAAAATTTACACTTTAATGTTGGCATGCATTTACATATTGACATCAACAGACATCACTGATAAAAATTCCATCTGACTAACATAACAGAACTTTAAAATTATTATATTACAACATTATACTTCTAAACAGTAATTATTTACGATTTTGTCATTAATTTTTAATTCATTTATTTCCAAGGTATCATTAAACATAAGTCAGACAAAATTAATAAGGATAAGATTATATACTAAATATATATTTTGGAGCGCATTTCCTTTTACATGATTTAGTTCTCATGCTGCTTTAATATTGATTTGTATTATTTACTGAAATAAAACAATTTATTACTATATGTACTTTAACTACAAATAAAATATTGCCTACTGCAGTATAATTTATGCAACTTTGTAATTTTAAATTTATAAGAATAATACAAATCACTTTTAATAAACATATCTCTTAAACTGAACCATATTTCTTTGCCAAATACTGCATGTTTGTCGGTGGTTAAAAGGCCATCATGTGATGTGATCTGGTAGGTGGAGCGATCTATCATCTTGCATAAGGTCAATTACTCTTGGTAGTCTCTTGGGGGACGAGGAAGACATGTTGTGCAGTCTCATCGACGATGGATGCAAATGTGGCTCCAGAGTCCAAATTCCGATGCACACAGGCAGTTGCAGGTGGGCATGGGACACCGGTGGTTGGGGGTGGCTGGGACGCAACTCTGTGACGTCTCTCACAAGCTGCAGCAAGACGCTGGCAGCGGCCAGCCTCGAAGGTGGAACTGGCTTTTCTGGTCAGGGCTCGCCAGTGACTTCTGTCTGAGGCAGCGAGCTTGAGCTGGTGGGGTTGAAAGTCTGCCCATTTGATGTATGTCTTGAGATTGTCTTTGTACCTCTTGCGAGGGCGGCCGTGGTTTCGGTTGCCCTGGGCTAGCTCGCCAAAGAACAGCTGCTTTGGGATTCTGTTTTGATCCAAGCGGATGACATGGCCAGTCCAACGAAGCTGGGTCTGGATTAGTTTGGCTTCGATGCTTGTTGTGTTGGCTCTATCAATGACTTCCTGGTTGGGGATTCGGTCCTGCCACTTGATCCACATGATGGATCTCAGGAAGCACTGGTGGAATTGTTCCAACTGACTGATGTGCCTTCGGTAGACAGTCCACATTTCACTGCCATACAAGAGAGACGTGAGGACAACCGCATTGTACACCTTCATCTTTGTTGACAGGCGTATGTCCTTGTGCTGCAAGACCTTGGTTCGGAGTCATCCGAGTGCTTGGCTGGCTTTTTGGATCCTCGCAGTGATCTCTTTGTCCAGGGAGCCATCATTGGATATTGTGCTGCCTAGATATTTGAAACTGTCCACATTCTTCAGCTGCGTATCGCCAATGGTGATGCAGGCTTGGCCAATTACTACAACCCCAACAAACACCTTCATACTGCATAAATACTACAACCCCAACAAACACCTTCATATTACATAATTATTTAACCCCAATAAACACCTTCATATTGCATAATTACCACAAATGCTAAACTAAAAAACACCTCCACATTGCATAATTACCACAACCAAAACAAACACTTCCATATATTGGGGGGGCCCAGGGTGGCCTCTGTCTGCATGGTTGTGAGTCTTGGCTTTGGCCTATGTGGGTATGTGAGAAAGCTTGCCAGTAGCTTCCTGTGGGTCAGTGAATCTTCCCAGCTTCCCTGTATAGCTTATCATGTGCTGAAAAATAGCATTAAGCCCACAACAACAAACATCTCCATACTGCATAATTACCACAATCCCAGCAAACACCTTTATATGGCATAATTACCACAACCCCAAACACCTCCATACTTCATAATTACCACAACCCAAACAAACACCTCCATACTGCATAATTACCACAACCCAAACAAACACCTCCATACTGGAGCTATCGTTATGATAATTTGTTGCAAACTATTCTTTCTTTGCATTTTACATATCCATTTGTCTAGTAGCACTACTGTCATCTCATCCTTGCTGGGATGAGATTACACTCTTGATCATTACCAGCTGGGTGCAAATGTAAAGATATTGAACATTTATGGTTCACTTTGACCAAGACTGAACCATGTGTAAAGCAGGTGTTTTCAAATGCCAAATAGGAAAAAGTAAGCATCTTCTAGACATAGAGCTATCTGTATCAACACAAATAAGATAATAATTATAATGGGATTAACAGTCTCTAACTGAAAACAGTTTTTAATAATTGGACTACAGGAATAAACAATAATGAAATTCAAGAAATGAAGAAGGCAATTCCTCTACAAATGGTAAAAAATTGCTGGCTACCAGTTTCTACTGAAACTCCTGCACATATCTGTAAATCCCCACAACTATGATTACTATAACAATGATCTTTTGTAACATTAGTGTGTTGCATGAAGAAAATGACATTACAAAGTCTGCCAAATGAAAAAAAAGGTACCTCATTTTTAAAGGAATCTTTAAGTTGTAACAGTTATGTGAACAGGTGTTTTACAATATACAATATATTGCTGAACCTTTCTGAGACAAAAAATACATTAGGCATTTATTGATACATGATAAGAATCTTGGATTATCTATATAAATAAATGGAGCTTAACAAGTTAAAATGAAAATGAAACATTTACAGAAGGAGACGTTCTTACCAGGTTGAGAAAGTCTATAAGCTTTTGAGGATCCTCCCCTGTGGCTAAATCAACAAAGTCTCTTGGCATGGCATATGTAGTGTATGGATTGGGCTGAACTCCTGAAGATTTTTCTATGTATCTAAATGCTGGAACCTGCAACTAGGAAACATAAATGATGGAATCAGTAGGATAACAGAATCCATTCTATGGAATATCCACCAAAGGGTGAGAATTTTCAGTTCTTCCCTGCAAAATTCTGATCCAATGGGTGGGATTTTTCTATCCTAAACATATATTTATATATATCATTTTTTCTCTCATTCAAATCAGGAAAGATGGGTGGAGAAAAGATAATGGATCATCTGTATGGGTGTAATCAAAGAAATAAGAACAATTTCTAATGTCAAATGAAAGTAGATAAATTAGGGTCTGTCTGGAAATGAAATTTAGGAGGAAATTCTCTTCCCTTCTCCCTTCACCGATTTGAAAAAAGGAGAAATTTTCTAAACAGAAGGTTAAACAAAGCAAACAGGGTAAGGTTTGCAAAAATTAAGTACAACTTTCATGCATTCAGTTTCGTTTTTTTTTTTATATGTTTTAGAAATCATATGAATAACACATCCTAGGATATACCCTGAGAAAGATTTGTTTAAATGCTACTTTTTGGTTTGTCACTTTTACAGCACAGCAAAAGAAGTCAGTTATTTAGTAATGGGGCAAGATGAGTAAACTATCTTACTCAAGGTCACACCATAGCTGACCTGGACTGATCTGATGGTTGGATATGAACCCAAGTCCTTGTCAAACATGAGTCTAGCTTACTAACCCCTAAGTCAATGTGACTCACAAATATTTGTTGTAAACAAAAATAACTGTTTCAAAGCTGCAAGATATTATCTGTACATTCAATATCAAATTACTAGAGAAACTTAAGATGTTCACAATGACATCATCTACAGTTTGACAAAGCACATTCATCTGGGCTTAGCAAATCCCACATGACTGGCTCACATGGAAATAAAGTGTGACAGAATGCATTCATGTGGGCTTAGCAAATGCCACATGACTTTCTCACATGGCTATATTGTGACAAGGTGCATTAATGTGAGCTTAACAAATTCCACATGACTTTCTCACATGGCTATACAGTGTGACAGTACATTCATTTGGGCATAGCAAATTCTACATGACTTTCTCACATGGCTATATATTGTGACAGTACATTCATTTGGGTTCAGTAAATCCCATATGACCTTCTCACATGGGAAAAATTACGGGAGAGTGTACTCACATGAACTTGGCAAACCCCATTTGGAAATAAAGTGTTACTCTCACAAGGTATTAAGACAAAGAGAGGTTCTAAAATAAGTACTCATTTAAAATGAAAATAATGTCACAAAAGATGAACAAGTACCCCATGTAGAAAAATTTTTTTAACACAAACCTCCGTTAAGAAAACTTGTAAACCCATGCTACCAAAACTGTCAGAAAAGTGATACTGTTCTCTCATCATGCTTGTATTTGTATGGCAACAATACAGTGCAGCACAAGCTATGTTAATGGACTTTAATTCACTGTAGAGGTTGGAGTAGTGAATTATTTTTTCTCAATGACATTCAACATACAACTTAGTAAAACTAAAATACAAGTAACTTATAGGTACTTTCTGATCAACGGTGCTGCCTAGAAAAAGGCGAAATTGGCCTTTAAACAAAAGTGACCTCTGTACACAGGTTCTCCTTTAATAATCAGTTTCTAATCCAAGCACCTATTATGACTATTATATTATTATTATTTTTAAAAACATCTTCTTATTACATCAAGATTGTTTTATGTGCACTCTTCAAAAAATTATAAAATATACATATATGTTGTTCTCTCCCTAAGTTTTGTTCCACACAATATTACTGTATCATGCTCACTTTAATCCATCCCACTTAAAATAATCACAAAGATTTTGTTTTGTGCATCATGTCAAAACAATAATTTCACAAGCGATCGACAGATTATATAAAACAACTGACTCATTGGTTGGCCAACTTCTGTAAGTTTCACTTACAAACAACCTTTTACACTTTAAAAATAACATCTGGACAAGTCAGTTGCTCAATTTGCCAAGATACAAAGACAGTTGGTTTAATGTGACCTCAGATGAACAGGAAATCAAAGGAAGCCATATATGGCAATTTTTTTGTGACCCATAAACCAAAACTTCACCTGTCCTTACAATTTTAAATAATGAATTACTCCTGACCCTAAAGAAAGGGATGAAACTTGTATCTTTTCTCAAAGATGAACCTTTTTCTTCAGAGAGATAGGTTTAATTCACAGGCAAAATGGCTGAAGATACTGAACCATACTTGTCACATTGGCACAAAAGGCAACTTCCACTTCTACTGCAATAACATGACTGCCTTTCTCACCTTCCAGCAAATGAATTACTTTGACCCTCTACTCTAATGAATGTGACTTGAATATGAGTAAAAGTAAGATAAGAATTGCTTGCACAGTAATTCACATGATATTCTTTCATCTCAACAATGTCTTCCTCATGAAGCAAAACCTTTAGTTTGCATAGTGTTATGTGTATTTAATTTGTATTGTTTGTTGGCTTTTTCTCCATGATATTATGTCTTGTATAATTGTATTTTGTAACTGACCTTAGTCCAAAATCAAGTTCATGGTGTATCTGACTAGGAACATTGATTTTGTAAATAACATATTACAGAGCTAATATTTCTTTGTCAGTATAGATTAAATATTAGGATCATTATCAATAGAGGTAAACATGTTTATCTTAATCTGAGTCCAGGACATTGGTACTCCCCCATGGATAATAAACCTGTTGTACCTGATGTTTGCCATGTTCTTTATTATAATTTTAGTAACAGACCTTATCTTGTTGACAATTCAGAATGTTCTAGAAATGAACTTTTGACCCTCATCCTAGTTCTATTATTGTGTCTTATTTTGTTTATATAATGCTGTTTACTTGAAAAATTACTCATTCTTGTCTTATTGTCATGTTCAGATTTTCACCTGGGTGGAATTATCTATTCAAATTATTATTCACTGGAAATACAAAGTGCTCATCAATAATATTCTTGAATAGAAACATTAATTTGGAATTACAGTGAATTCAGACAAGGACATTTTTTCTGGATTATAATGTCGTGATACATGAAAAGATTTAGCACATCACTACTATCTAGGCCACACACACACACACACACACACACACAATGCCTTCATAATCTGGAAATAATCTGTTCAAAAGTAATAAAATTAGAAGAATTGCATATGAAAATACAATCAGTTGGATAACACCAATTCAACTATTCAGATTTGAAGGTGAGTCAATTTATCCATCTCTGGTCAAATTCTAGTGGAACGTTAAAGTTGTAAATTTATCATGTCATCATGTGTGTGGAAAAACTTCAAGTAGCATGAACATATTGTAACCAGCAATTGTATAAACAATGTCTGTTTTTGCTACTCACCTACTGGGGTGTTAATAAATAAATAAACACACTTGGATCAAATTCTCCACACTTTTGACAAAACATAAGGTTAATAAATTATGTGTGTCATTAAGTCTCTTTGTTGTTTACCAATTGTATGTAACAATCACAGTTTGTTGATGGCTGAAAAAATAAAGTTGACTGATTTAAGCTTTGGGCAGTATATTGCTTCATTTCAGAATAAAAAGCAAAGTTAATTATTGCCTTATTAGCAGCTACAAAAGTTTTAAAATATATAACCTAAAAATGACTGCATTTTATTAGTTTTTCATATTAAACGCATTTAACTGCAAGATATCAGTTTGTATTCATTTATACATTACATATATTATGGTGACACCATCAAGCAAGCATAGACGAGTAGAGATACTGGCCAACATAAAAAAGATTTGTCATTAATTGTTTAAACTTAAATTTATGCACATGTGCATGTTATAATAAAGCAACATAAACACATGACAACAGAGGTGTTCATTAATTTATTTCAACCTTTATTGAATATACATGTACAGCTAGCAAATTCATGTACATGTATAAAATATGATGACATTGTAAATTAAAAATGCATGTAATTCAATTATTTGGAAAACGCTTTAATCCAGGCATATTCACTGGGAACAAAGGTGTCCAGATAATCTGGATCAACAAGGTTCCACTGCATATAAAATCACTGGGTAGCAGAAGATATTTACACCACTTTAGATAAGTGATATATATATATATATATATATATATATATATATATATATATATATATATATATATATATATATAACACTAGGTGGCTTAAGATATATATAATTCACTACTCAATAACTACAACATGACCATTTAAGTCAAGGACCCATTTATAATGCAACAGCAGGTATGGATCCCATTTTTTAAAATGACAAAAAGTAGACCCCTGTTTGTTGAACTTTAAAATTGGAATCAAAATTGGTAAATGAAATTTTTATCTATTACTCATCTTAAAATTGAAAACAGGAGTTGGCACCTGGAAATTTGAATCAACAACATGAAACTTGCAACCTTTAATAAGTCATAAATTTTATTAAATCTTCTTTTAAAAATTCTCAGTACACTGTAAATAGTGGTGGCCCCGGGTAAGCAAGTGATCCAAGATGCTCACCTTTACAGATCACACACACATATCACCTCTGTCTGCACACAAGTTCAAGTGTCATCTTGACCTTCATGGGTATGTAAGAAAGCTTGCCAGTAGCTTTCTGCCGGTCAGTGGTTCTTTCTGGGGTTTTCCCAGGTGCTTCCTCCACCAAATATATACTGGCTGCCATGTAGATTTATCATGTTCTGAAAAATAGCATTAAATTTATCATGTTCTGAAAAATAGCATTAAATTTATCATGTTCTGAAAAATAGCATTAAACCACTCAAGGCAAGACAAGACTGTAAAAGGCAATATATGATGAAATGTTGATCAATTCAAATGTTAGTAACACCTAATGGTGGCAGTACTTTAAGAAATTAAATACATTTTGCCAAGTGAAATTCATGCTTTAATTTTACAGTAGTCCCCCTCTTATAAAGCACTCCTCACCAGCAGCCAGCTTCTTTTCAAAGTCAGTTTTCTCAGTACCAAAGAGGTTGTGTATAAAAGTATCCCTTGTGGGTGGCCACCCCTATGATGTGGCATGCAGCCAGCATTTTAGGGCAAAAATGTAACATTTACCCCCCACAAGAGGTCACATTTTAACTAATGTGTGTCCAAAACCAATAACTGAGACATACAGTAAGGTACATAATCTGATTATCTCCACTTATGTCTGTTTCCTGATATCAGGTTTTCATTACTGCGAGAAGTGTTGGCCAAAGCACATTATATTATAATGTGTGCCCTATGGTTAACATTATGTCATCATTTACAAATGCCAACATTTACAGGAAATGGGCTCAACAATATTGTGATGAGTTTGGTGCTTCAGAGAGCTGTCGAGTTCTTCTCTTTTATAATTATGACCGGGGGCTATTGTCAAGCTCATAACATGGTCAACATGGTCAAAATATAGCACTGATGGATTCAAATATAAAGAGAAATGATCCTTAATCAAAGCAGGATACCACGTAAAGACCAAAAATTCACGTGACAGTACAAGTATCACTTCCTTTATAAACAAGGCATTTTGTCTAATTTACAAAGGTTTTGTCTCCATGATTAAATTACTGTACAATTATCAACACAGGAATAAATCACAAAACTTTAACATGTCGTCATGTAATATGGAAAATTCTTACTTTAGAAGAAAAGTACAAGTTTTTCAGCTCTGTGATAATAGGGAGAGCTCAAGAGTTCTTGCCAAACAGTTTGATGTTGGAAACACTCAAATAAACAACACTGTAACAGATAAGGGGAATATTCTGTAGCAGTGAGAAAACAGAGTAAATAAGAATTATCCTTAAATGCCAAGTGATGTTTGTACATGTACCTAGATTTAAATGACAACATTTTTTAATGGTTTTGCAAAGCACATGCCAACAATACCCAACTCATACTTAAGACTTATTGTCTATTAATGTAAGTTCACTTGAAATAAGTCTATTCTTAAGACAAGAAGAACCTTATAATAATTAATATTACTTTTAAATGAAGCTATTAAATGCTTTTAATTTACATGTAGCTTTCTTACTACATATACATACAGGAACTTTCTCACAAATACAGTCTTCCTCTGGAAAGGCCACCCCTCTCATAAGACCACTTTCCTAGTTAACCAGGGGTGGCTGTAGAAGAGGGGGACCACTGTATTTTTTATTGTTTCAGTGTCATTATCATAAATGCAAAATGATTTACCAACAGAACAATAACAAAATAGTTTTGACATTGTTGTTTCACAAAATAAAGGTCCATCATTTTTTTAAATGAATCTTCTTTTGTTGTCATTCAACAATAACACCTAAATGCATCCTCATTCACATATAGCAAATGCAATGTTCTTCCTGGTACTCATGTGATGTTGAAATGTCTTGGAAAAATGCTTTTATTGAAGACAAAGGTGTTTTTAATGGAGGACAAATGTAATTTAATACAGAAAACTGACCAACTTTACTAGAAAAAACTACTGAAAAATTAGTCCCAGCAAGATTATGAAATGAGTCTTCAACCATTTAACCTGCCCTTTCCTCCTCTCACTGTGGATGTCATGCTCCTACTTTATATTTTATAAAGTCTCTTGCTAGCTTGTACCCTCACTCATATGTTGGTGAAATGTTTTTAACCCAACTGTGTGCAAGTTATCAAGGAAAAGGTGTATGATGTTAAAGTTATTTTAGTGCATCTTGACTGACAAGGATGTATCTAAAAATATACCAAAATTTTAATTTACATTTTAATCATCTAAGTATCAGAAGAAATGTATGAAGACATTGTGTGCGAGTTAGAAACTTACACATGATATACTAAGAAGTCTTAACATTTATTTTGCAGATCAGAATTAACCCGTTTAATTTCCGATTAAGTTACAATGGATGGAAAAATCCCCTGTCCAACTACTTGGAAAAAGTTCGAAATATTGGACAGGTAATAATTTCTTCAACCATAATTTTATTGTTAACACAGATGGAAAAACAGGAATTTTCATTAAAATACACCAAACATGCTTTACCTCATCTTCAACTTTAGTTATGATGGTACCATTCAACCTCTCACTGCCTAGCAACTCCTCCCAGCTAAAGAGCAGTCCATCTGTCACCTCACCAAAGGGGTTGAAATCAATCAGCAATATCTTGCCCTTGTGTTAAAAATGAATAAGTGACAGACAGAATTTCAAAAATGTCAAAATGTTGAGTCATATTAATCTAAATACTCTGCCTTGATATACACACTTGTATCTGAGATTATATGAAGTTTATTCATTGTATGGAAACCCATCAAGTCTGATTTATGCTGCTAGACTTTACATAGAAACAAAACACTTGTGGCCAACTTAAGATATTTATGAAAATGTAGAAGACAGACTTATTATCAAGGCAGCTAAATGGTTGCATTACTGTGGCAAAGATGACACCTAAACATACTGACAAGAGGAAAGTATTGGTTACTTAATGCTGCACTGAGCTTAATGGTCACTACTACCACACAGCCTATGTTGCCAAAGAAACATGATAGCAAGTCACATCTGACAAGAAAACAGTATGAGTAAGCACTCATGTGACAACAGTTAGATTCATGTGACAATAGTTACATTCATGTGATAAATAGTTACAGCATGCCATAATAATTACACTCATGTGATGATAGTTCCACTTGTGATAATAGTTATGCTTGTGTGACAATAGTTAAACTTGTGTGATAATTGTTACTTTTGTGTGATAACAGTCACACTTGTGTGATAATAGTTACATTTGTGTGATAACAGTTACACTCATATGATGACAGCTACATTCATGTGATAATAATTACACTCATCTGATAACAGTTAAACTGGTGCACTGACAAATCAAATCCTGGCCCTATTTAAATGAAATGCTTGCTAACAATTAAACTGGTTTAATCAGAAATATCAAATCTGACAATGAACACTTAATATATGCTGTGCAAAAAATTAACTGATGAATATTTAAGATTAAATACATCTGATGATTATTTATTTCTATAAACAGCAACAAATAATTCAACACACTTGTTCAATTGCCTATATTATCTCCTTTTTTACATTAACAAAATGTTTACAGCAAGCACTACTCCAAAATATTTAGACAAGCAAATGACACAAGGATTTAAACAATCTTTGTCACTTTTGTAATACAAACACTTCAAACATTTACAATTTCACACATGCTATATATAACTAGACAATGTCTATTATGCGTGGGTTATGTAGCTGAAGTTTTAAATACTAATTTTCCACGATGATTATAAGTTTACTTACTGTAAATAGTGTGAAGATCCATTCATAAGTTTCAAGGTTAAGTAGTGCTATTAAATCCAGGTAAACCTCCCTTGATCTCAGGACATGAGTTCTGATGGGCCAGGCTTACCTAATTTCTAATTGGTTAACATCTGATCTTGCTTACTAGTTCAGATCATTCTAGAAAGAATACATGTCTTTCATTTGTCTCGGTATTGCATATTAGGTTTGTAGATAAGAGAATTATTATGTCAAATTCAGTATTCTTAGTAGTAAAATATCAGTCTTGGAAGATATTCAAGTAAATTGAAAGATTCATTTAATTTAATCACTAGTTGGAATTACAGTGCTCAAAATGTTCTGATTAATCAGAATAATAGCTGTCATGGAAATACCTTGAATTAATTTAGAGGCTATTTGGATATTTAATAGCTCTAACAGAATTACTGTGAATTCATTTAAAGACATTTTGGGATTATATCATAGTGATTCTTCTGCACTGTTGATACATCAGTACAACTGAGAAAATCATTTGGAATACCACTGGAACTCATTCAGATTACTTGATACTTCTGGAATTAATACAACAGTTAAGACTGTTTAGGATTTCACTCACCATACTGTGAGTTATTTTGACCTTTTCAGTTTGTATTTTAGGGAAATAAATTAAATTTTCTATTTTACAAAACTTGTTGGTTTTTGCTCTTTCTTGTTACTTATTTTAAGACTAGAGTCATAATACACAAAAATGGAGCTTCCAGAGGACTGCAATTGTTGACTGCATATCTTATGCATATGCAATGAAGCTTAAAGAGGACTGCAATGCTTGACTGTAATATATTATACATATGTAATGAAGCTTCCAGAGGACTGCAATTCTTGACTGCATATCTTATGCATATATAATGAAACTTCCAGAGGACTGCAATGCTAGACTGTATATATTATGTGTACATAACAGCTCTGTATTTCTGGACACCCATGATAATCAAAATGGACCAATAATAAGGATGAGTCAAGTGGTAGATGTTACAATGATTTTAGGATGTTTGTATTTTTCAGCATGTTTGCAATAATGTCTCAGAAACTGATTTAAATCTTGAAAATTTGTAGAGATCATAGGTGACAATAAGAAAATAACAACAGCAACATAGAGCTTACGTAGCAAAGGAGTGGCATGCCTGCTTCACACATATGCAGTCCCATGTTTGACATCAGACTCTGGCATGTACAAAGGTGGATGGTAGTCAACCAAAGTCATCGATCTTTTTTTGGGTTCCCCAGTTTCCTCGATTAAAAATGCCCACATTACACATCAAGCCTGTCAAGCATAATGTTGAAGACCACGCTACACAGCAAAAGCACTATAACACTGAAGACCTCACTATAAATCAAGTGTGCTTTGTATAATTTTGGAGACCACACTACATCAAGAATGCTGTGTGTAAAGATGACCACAATGCACATCAAGAGTGTTTAGTATAATGTTGAAGACCACATCATACATCAAGTGTGCTTTGTAGGGGTGAAACGATTCATCAATATATCAATGCATCAATACTTTTGCTTTACCAATACATATCAAAACGAGGTGGAGAATCAACACCAAACAATACATAATGTATACAAGTTATTTTAATCTTCAGCAGTTGTCAATAATTATTAGCCTTGTTATTCATTACATTGAGAATTCATCGGAGACGGCTGTCGCTGGCACAGACACTCATTTTTGTTAGTAGAAACAAAGAAAACTTGACAACACTCGGTCACCTTCTGCAAATTAACACAAAGTGATATGGTTCATAATGCTGCCCCAACCGACCCCCAATTCCATGCCAATTATTTTATTCCAACAGCATGATCAACATGAAGGAGTCATTCCCAAATGAGTAAAATTTGTAAAGATTCATGCACTTGGACAGCACTGATGCACAAGAAAAATTAGTTGAAAGACATGCAAATGAAAATGAATTTGGTGCAGTATACAATTTTTTTTACCATTCACCCTGAAAGTGCTTTTTGCGACATTAGTCACACCAGTAGATGTATCGTAGGACAACTTATCGCGACATCTATTATTTGGGTAGATAACTATTTACACATCTTGGGCCTTCAGCTTGACATAAATGGTTGTTAAACTATATTTGATTGTCATATTGTGCCCTGGAACAAGCATTATGTGTGGCTTGAACATTGCATCATGGAAGTTTTACAAAGATGTCTTTAAAATATGGGCTACCTAGAAAACCCAAATTTTACTGACTCTCAGGGTGTTTCATCTGCGGCAAATACTGGTTGATGATAGTTATGATGACAATAATTTTTTAAGTTCTGGAGTATATCAGAGCTGGGAAAGGGTTAATGCAGATTGCCAGTGGGTGATTTTGAGTGTAAAGTATAAAATTGAAGACCACACCACATATCAAGAGTGTAAAAAGTATAATGTTGAAGACCACACTGCATATCAAGAGTGTAAAAAGTATAATGTTGAAGACCACACTACATATCAAGAGTGTAAAGTATAATGTTTAAGACCACACTACATATCAAGAGTGTAAAGTATAATGTTTAAGACCACACTGCATATCAAGAGTGTAAAGTATAATATTGAAGACCACACTACATATCAAGAGTGTAAAGTATAATGTTTAAGACCACACTACATATCAAGAGTGTAAAGTATAATGTTTAAGACCACACTACTCATCAACAGTGCTGAGAATGCACAGAATATTGTAGCAGATTATCTGAAAGAATGTTTGCACAGTCATTTAAGTAGTGCTAATGCACAGAATATTGTAGCAGATTATCGAGGATGAAATGAATGAATAGTTGAAAATACACAAGTCATTTAAGTGAAAAGATTTAGGTCATAGTGACCTAATTTTCATATGGCTGACTTTCCCTCCTTGAGATGCATATGTATACCATTTTTCATATGTGAAACAGCGTCCATAACAAAGAGTAACAAAACATGGTTGATAATACAAAGTCACTCAAGGATAAAATTTGGATCAGTAATCTAATTTTTGTATGATAAACAATTCTTCTCCATGCTGTGCATCTGCATACCAATTTTCATGGGTGCATGTTAAATTGGGTACATGATAATGAGACACCCTCTAACGGAAATATAATTATGCATAAATATCTCAAGCACACAGATTAAGTCAGTAATCTAGTTTTTGTATGGTTAAGTTTCTGACTTTGAGATGCATCTCCATAATTTTCATAAGTGTAATTGAAATAGGGTCCAACATATTGACAGTGTAATGAATGGATAAAAGAAAGTCCACAAGTAACTCATATGTGAAAAATTAGTAGTGGTGACCAAGTTTTGGTGAGACTGAGTTACTTTCCTCAAGATGCACCAAACATATATCAAACATAAAATTTCTAAGAACACAGACCAAATAAGCAGCAAATTATTGAGGATGCAAAGAACAGATAGTTGAAAGTACAAGTCACTCATGTTTGAAAATTGGGTTAGCATATCCTAGTTTTGGTTTGGCTGATCTGTTTTGAAGAACATACACATACCAAGATTCACAGTGTATGTGAAGAAGTCTACAAGATACTCAGGACCTAATGAATGAATGAATAAAACAAATAAAAACACATAAGTCACTTGATGGCATGGGAATAAAATGGGAATAAAATAGGAAAAAGATTGAGAAAAGAAATCTGTATTAGTTTCAAAAGTATTTCAGATTACTGAGCTTTAGGGCTTGATAGTTTTACCGTATAGTTAAATTTATTACCTGGTCCCTTCTGTAAACATCAAATACATCTGCAAATAGATAATAAATCCTGCAGTTATTAATAAAAATAATTTCTTTCAAGTTGATCTCAATATCAGATTATATTTCTTTTGCATTGATCTCTATATCATAGTTAAAAAATGCACATAAATCAATAATAATGCCAAAAGTTATAAAAAAAACATCATTTACACAGATTTATGATGAAATAATCAACTGTCTTACAAAAATGCACGAGACTGTCTTTGAGAAGTTTTATTTTTATCTTTAAACATAGAAACCTTCATAAGCATCACTATAGGAAGAAAATTTCCATCCCCAGATTAGAACTTCACATCAAAGTTTAGGTTTTGCTGAGTATGTTACACCAAATTCTAATCGCAAAGGTAGAATTTTCCTATCTAACAAAAAGCGACTAATAATTTTCTCAAATTCCAGGCTAAAAGTGAAGACTGTAAACAGTATGGCATCACATTTGTACAGACTAAGCATACCATGTATTAAATATACATTAAATTAATTTGTATACTTGGAAAAAGCATTATATCTGGTTTACTCAAAACACTGGCTTAAACTCAAAATGTGATTAAATTGCTGAAATAAAAGTGATAGCACAATAGCAGATGATTATGTTATGTGTGTTTGCATGTGTGTGTGTATATATATATATATATATATATATATGAAACACTAATGTCTACCTCTTGGGTAGAGATAAACCAAGGATCAGACAAGAAACAAGTAAACTCCTTGTCTTTTACTTAAGAAGTTTAGCAAATTCTTCGCCTGAAAACTCGGCCCTTATTAGTTTCTTGGAAGGGGAAAAATAATCATGATATAACACATCTGTTGAAATCTTCCGGACATTGTTGTATATTCACTATCATACACATATTTGATCCCCATGCTGGGAATTTTTTTATGTCAATGACACAAAGAATTTAAGAAAGAAATAAAGGCAGGTTTGAAAATATAATAATCAATTTTCACAAATTTAGTTGATTTTTCAGCTCTTTTTTAAAAAAATTAGCATTAACCTGCAACTGTACTTCCTACAACAGACCCATATAAATGGGTATTTACATTGAATATCTGGACATTGTACATAACAGACATGAAAGATTTAAGATATTTTAGTTCACAGAAGTTCATGATCACAGTAAATATATAATGTACTTCATTACAAAACAGAATCTCTATAAGGTCATCTGCTCTATGATTCCCATGGGCAGCATGATGATGAGGTAGTACTATATAATGTACTTTATTATAACTCAGTACCTCTATAAGATCACTTCCATGGATAGTGTTATAATGAGGTAGTACAGTGTCTGCTCTAATATGATGTAATTTTTAGTACAATCCACATAAAAAAGGACTGAAAAAGAAAAGTTAATACATATTGATGTAAGTAATGAGTTATACTTAGCTGGCTTACAAGATTTATCAGGAAAATTGCCTTGTATAACATGGCAGAAGAAAGCCTGTATATCTGCTACAATCTCATCCTTGTGCTGTCCTATGAAGCTGCAGTACATTGTATGATGCCTCTGGCATACACCTGGGAACAAAGAAATGTAGACAAGTGCGATACAGAATCCACAATCTAACCTGCATGTGTGCACTGATGTATCCCTCAGTATCTGACTTGGAAATACTTTAACACCAAACCTTAACATCATTATAGTATGGACCTGATGCACTATGAATTGTACCCATCGCTAAACGTCAAAAGATAACTGCATGCCACATCTCAAATGCAGATTAGAATAATATGTTCCATCCAAACTTTACAGAGTTTCATTCTTGCTAGTGTCTACAGTTACAGTATAATTTTTCCACATATGTGGCACTCAACAGTGAAGAAAATAACAAAGCTTTGGTTATATTCTGGAAGCCAGAAGAAGGGATAATGGGATGTTCTGGATGCACATGCAGTATATAAACAAACATCATCTGCTTGTTAATATAGTCAACATACAGTTTTTCAATCTGACTTTAATTAAAAACAAAAGCACCAAAATTGAGAAACTGACAAATGATACCTAGACTCAACTAAATCTTAAAAATTGTACTGTAGGTACATGTGGGAAATTAATTTTTTTTTAATATCTTACTTCAAAATTGAATATTTATACTTCAAAGTTCAAAGTTAATCTGTCTTCATTCTGCCTACAGCACATAAATAATGGGAAAGTGTTATATATGTGTAAAACAAGTTATGACATCATCATTATTATTATTATTATTACAATTATTACTATCACATATGAAAGTCAGAGGCCATGGGTCCTTTATACAATTTTCTTATATTTTGGTTATAAAAATGATAAATTATGTATAGAAATGAAAGAATTATAAAAAAGAATTATAAAAACTACTGAAATATATTCTTTTTAAGAATATTTAAATTAAACATAAACTGGACCATAAGGATTCAAATAGCCATAATCTACAATCCCAATATATCATATCTAATCAGACAGTCATAATCTACCATCCTAGTATAGTATGACTCCACTATAACATGATGGTTGGCATCTATGGAACCTGACCGTGTTATATACTGATCTATGCTGTAACCAACTGAGTCAGTTAACTGATGAAAATGATGCATGTACCAAAAAAAACATGACAGGGTGGTGGGGGTTGGGGTAATAAAAGCAGGCACAAAAATATGTGCTTTTGATTAAATAAAGACAAAACAAGACTGAAGTACACCTGTATATTGAATACTTATATTTGTGTGGTACAATCTATAATGCATTACGTTTTGTGTTATGTATGAAAAATCCATGAAATGAAGTACAGATCACATGTGATAAAATTCCTGTATCAGTCACACCCTGTTAGAAAACACAAATAACACATATATAAAAAAAATGGAAGTCCATTTTTGATCTATATCCCACTGTCAAAAGAAACACATTACTGAACAATTTACGATGATATTCACTGTTGCCAATATAATGTGGCTATAGTTGTTTACATGCTACATGTAGATGTACTTAAATTGGCCTACATTTTGGTCAGCTGGTGACAGCTATCATCTTGCCAATGCTACCCAGTGGATGAGGCTGTTCATAGGTAAATAAAACTATGTGAACAAATTAAAATGTGTAACAAACATCTCTTTGAGATGCCACACCTTCAATTAACTTGAAAATATAATGGCAGGGACCCAGTCTGGTATGATCACAGTATTAGGCTACAGGCATATCTCAAGGTATTCATGCAGTTATGTGTGTGCATTTTGGTCAATTTAAACACTTTAAGAAGCAAATCTAATTGTTTGCTGTACATCATTGGAAAAGCTTAGCGCTCAAAAATTATGCAACACCTTTAAATCTCTTAAAGGCATTTTCCACAATTAACTTTTCCTCTAAACATTATGCTTCATGTAATTCAAACAGTTTTTTGTTGTGCATATTTTACTCTAGTACAAAATTCTGCATCAAGAACATGTAAGAACGTTTGCAAAACTCAATTTTAAAAAAAAACTGTACTTAAAAATCTATTTTATTTCATAACAATACATGGCTGACATTTGAATTTTCAGATTCTTTTCCTGCCAAAACTTATATGGTTATCCTGATCTATGTATACATGCCAACTCATATCTAAGCGAAACAGGAATGCTGGCTTTAACAAATCAGAATCTGTACAAAAAGACAGTAAACTTCAAAACTTTTATAATTTTTTTTTTAAGTTTTACATTTAATCTTATTGATTCAAGTGTTTCCTGGCTGAAACATGCTTTCTACAATAATCTTTCACACCATGTGACATGGTGAATCAAGTCCACTTAGAAAAGACTCCATCTAAAAATAATGTCCTGATTATTCCATCTGGAATTTCAGTAGCACACCAAGTTTCTTCAACCAGATATAATCTTTATTGGCCACTTTTATTTCAACATTTTTCTTTCACTTTCTCCAGTGAATTAGGGCACCAAGATGAGGTGCTGTCAATATATTTAATTGCTTTTGTGATGCAGGTACTTAGGTAAATTTCAAAAAAAATTACAATCAGACATTACAGTGATGCAGATATACTACTATTAAAGTTGTGGTTTACCTACATAAAATGATATTGATGAAAATATAGAAATCTGACAGAAGTAATCTTAATGGTATAATTTGAGGTTAAAATTAGGATGTTATTCTGCCAAATTGGAATGGTTGGAATCTGACTAACGACTCACCTGTTAAAGAGCCATTTTTTACAAAGCATCGGAACTCATTTGATGGGTTAAACTCCCTCCACTTTCTCAATACAAGCTCATATTTAACCTGGATGTCATTCTTATAATTTTCATCATCCTCACAAAGGGCAAATCTAAAACAGAGAATAGCAACAACTGCAACTATTTGGACACTACAGAAATGAGGAAAGTAAAATTCTAAAGTTTTTGTGCAGACACAAAATAAATGAAAACAATATTTTACACAACATGGGCTATCATGTGGACACTAATTAAATAAACAAAGTAAAATTTTATACAGTGAATAAGCAACAACTTTACAGTTGGATGAAACCCATCTATAACAACTCAGATTTAACAAATTTCCAGATCTGACAAAGTGCTCATATTAGTTTATAATTAAAATCAATCTCTGTATTTCTCCCAATTTTTGACTGCCATTTGTTGTAATATGGAATACATCAAAAGTAACATTCAATAATCAATAAGATACATACATAGTGGAGATTCTGTTTGTAATTTAAGTCTGTGTTGAGAATCTGGAAACAAAGTTTACAAGTAATTTTGTACACAACATTCTCATCATATGACTGTTTCACTCCTTGCCACTCAAATCAGCCAATCAAAAGTAAGATGACTGAGTAGGTGGTGTCTTCAGAATAAGCACAAGATGTTGGTTACACAGACCATTTGGACTGTTGGATAAATGGTTTCCTGCATGATTGATAAATTTATTGAGAATAAATCCACATCTGGGTGATACTTTGCTGGTCATTTTAGTGAAAGTCCTGAGAAATTAATTTTGTAATTTAATTAAATTTTACCAAGATTATAGAATTGGGTACCACAAAACATTTTCTACCATACAGTGGTATTTCTGAACATAGCATGATACATAATACGGCATTAAGGACCTATATAAGGTTCTGCAACAGCGGCCTGTCACTATTTTAAAGAAAAAAGTCCATCTTTAAATAGCTGAAAATATCTTACTCTGATTTATAACAAAATAATATATATATATATATATATATATATACAGCGTGACCCCGCTATAACACGGTAGTTGGGAGCCATAGAACCCGACTGTGCTATAGACCGAACCATGTTATAAGCAACCAGGTCAGTTAGCAGAAGAAAATTATGCATGTACCCGAAAAAATGTGCGGGGGTGTGTGCAAAAATACGTGCTTAATTGGCACAGTTATCATCTTAAATCGATGCATATTAAATGAGAAATACACCTGTAGTGAAAACAGAGAATGGTATATATAATATTTTACTTTATTCGGAGAACCATGCATTGTTACATATACGTGTATACTGTTTATATATACATGTCTAATGCATAGCAATGACTAAAGTATCAACACCATGTACTCACCCGCGAATCACATCACATACATTGAATCCACAATACAAGTAATTCCATCGAAAATATGCACACACAAAGATTTAAAATATTCAATAATTTTGTCACATGTCATATAGGTCTGAATTCAGTTGGGGAAAAAATAGCACTATCACGTAATGAATGATGAAGCACGTTTACTTTTCAGTATGTCCCAAGTCGGTAAAAGTTTGCATTTTAAGCGCCATTGGTAGAGTTTGTAAGCATAAACTTTTTTTCCTGTAAAAAGGAAACTTTCACGGCACAGTAAAAATGTTCCAGTCACGTTGGAAAATGAAACAATCCAACAGATTCCATTGCTTTTATTTAAGTTCGGTAATGACTTCCTTTGAAGAAAGGTTCTTTGTTTTTATTGAAGATTGTAGTCGGCTTTCTTTGATGAAGAGTGCATGCGTTATTGAAGTCACCGCTAAAGGACAACTTTGGAGAACCAAACAAATGCCCGTTTGTTATTGTGGCGGCAACATCAAAAAATTGTACTGCATGATTGAGACTGATTTTTTTTCCATTTGCTTAGTACATTTTCATAACAATCGGTGCTTCAAATGTAATGTTTTCTTTGAAATTTCAGCTACTATTTTATCTGCGTACATTTTTAAAAAAATGAATTGGCCATCATATGGTCAATTGTAGTTACTGTTCCTCCCTGCCTATTGAATAGACAAGTGAGAGCGTGTTTGCTTGGTTTTTGGGGTTTTTTTTTTACATTTATGGTAGTGGAGTGATGCTGCTTTCCACGCATGCCTCAGAAATTTAAAGAAAGGGTCAATCAACGATAGAGACATAGGTGTTCTGGTCTGATGACAGGGATTACTACAGTAAATGTGAATGTTCTGAAGGATTTAATTCTGAGTGAAAAGAGGAGGAATTTTACTTACCATCCACATACAAATGTCAGTCTATGTAAATATATTAATTACTAGCAAGCGGCTGAAAATCCGAAAGATTATGAGATAATGCCTTGTCCGGTTGATCTCCGCTACCGGAAATGTAAATTTGAAAAATAGCGGATATCAAAAAGCATACAGTACTCATGCTAAATGTCAACATAAGCAGATTATGATATAACAATGGACTGTTGAGATGGTTTGTCAATATGGACAAAGAATTTGTTTATGTAACAATAGATAAATTTCAGTGCATTTTATATCAACATTACGGCTACCTTTCATGGGGCCTCTGAATTTCTCCACTCCAAACCAGTGGTTGTATATACAAGTTTAAACAGCCAACAATGTCAGCAATAAAAAAAATCGCCAGACGGTATATTTTCGCCAATAAGGGAAAAAAAAAACTTCACAATTTGCGACATTAGCAAAGCCCAGTGAGATTCCTGAATAAATTTTTTACACGTTATTTTTCGTACTTTTAAGAAGAAAACACTATTTTTTCATGTATGAGAAAAATGCATATAAAATTTCAGTAGCCATGCCACGATCATCTTGTATTATTCATACGCAATCTCTTCCCTAAAATGATAAAAAACTTTTTTTGCTTTTTTCGTATTTTTAAGAAAGAATTTTTTTTTCGCGTACAAGAAAAATACATGTATATGAAATTTCGGGAGCCACACCACGACCATGTTATATCCAAATTCATGTTATAATGGAGTGTGCTATAGCGGAGTCACACTGTATATAATTGGAAAAAATAATTATCTTCAGATAAAAGAAAATAAATATCTCAAAAGAAAATTGCAGCCCTAGTCCCCAAACAAAGTGTGGAGTACCTTGTAGTAGATGTTGAATAAGTTGTAATCTAAAAACTAACTAAAAAGTGAGTTTATTAGGCATACACTATAGCTGAAACTCCATAAAAGACAATGGACTGACAAAAGAAAGCTTGCAAAAAAATATGAAGTACTGACACTGGAGCATACAATTTACTAACCATGCTATTGATATAATAGGGAGGGAAACTTTGAGTGGGATGCCATCCCTCAGGTAGGATATTTATCAGAGAGGGCCAGTATATATAAAAACTACCCAACAAATGAGAAAATATTTAGTGGATTTTGAGAAATTACATAAAAATGAAATAGCAAACAAATGCTCTCCTGAAAATCTTAGAATGATTCTTGTTCTTACAAAGGAATAACTAAAACACAACATTTTATTTGTTTTATAATCCAATATTTTCCAAAAATTTAGATTTGAACTGAATACTGTCCACAAATCCCATTTGACCACCAACTTGGCATATGTGTCATGTGTCAAACATGTGAGTGATCATGAATATAATTATATTTCTAATATTCAAAATTAATTTGTGACAAATACGACTGTTTTGTAAAAAAAAAACATAAATAATTTGCTGAATTATTTTATCATCTCAAATGAAATCATGCTGTTAATAACATTATATTCCTAACAAGATTATTCAGAAATTTCTTCAATTCCTTACTCACAATAACTACAAAATTACTGGTAAAATGAAATAGTACTGTGTTATGTACCACCAGAAAAAAAAACCCATGGTAAAACTGTAATGCAAAACCTCCCGTAAATTATGTTTCTCAGAAAACACATCCCTCAATCCCATTAATGTCTTGGGATAAACTATGCTACCTCTTGAATCTAGCAATCTCTGGAAGACTAAATCTTTTTCTTTCCCATATATGCAACATGTTGACAAAGGGAAAAAACTCTTCCAAATTAACTCCCATCTGAAATGATAGGTGGCTACTTGAATACTGGATGTTATCCAGTTTAATCTTAAGTGAAACATCAGTGAAGATGCTTGCATTAGTAAGGAGGCAATGGAGGGTTTCACAGTAATGTGACTGGGTAATCACTCATTAAGAAACAAACTTTACTATATAATTTACAATCTCAATCGTATATGTTCCCTGACCATGCTGGAAAAATGTATAATATATACATGAGCATCCAACTTCTATCACACAAGGGAAATATGTCTGGATTCCCCATATCAAAGAGAAACTGCTTCCATAATTTGAAAGCAACACCAGTATTGGTCAAGTCAATAGTTTTGTAATGAGATATGAATGGCATCTGCACACAAAGAAAGTTCAAGGCATATTCAGTAAAAGCAATATGTCAGTTAGAACGTTAGTTTGTTGTTAACTGGGCTTGACAGAGCCTCCTGTACTCACGATTCTTGGTCTATGACTGTAGAGACAGTATTCTGGTTGACTCGTTCATTTGCTTATTCATAATATCTACAGAGGCCTTGACCATACAGGTCCAGTTCAAGGATGGCTGTGTTAGCCACTGGCAAATCATGGCAAATAACAGCCTCTTAAAGCTGAACTCCCTCCACTCCTATTATGTGATCATCTGACAGATGACTGTGACAGTAGATGGAAGAAGGGGTGTTTGTCTTCATCATCAATGTCTACAGTAGTCTTGTCTTACCAGGCCAGATCCATGGACTGTGGTGGTCATCACTGACAAAATAGGATAAACTCAAGTTCTCAACCATGATGATTGCCCTCATCAAGCAAAGTCTGCATGTCCAGGCATGTCATTCTCAGCAACATGGAAGAAGTGCCATATTCCAATACCTATACTTTCCAAACTCTCAGACAGCTTTGAGGAATTTCTGAGACTCAAAATGTGTTCTGAGGTCTTAGGAAGGGACTGTGCATGGGACCCAAAAACATAACATTGTACAATTAAGAATAGTTATCTATTCCTATAAGCCTATACAAAATAAAAATTAAATATTTTCCCTAAAGCATATATTACACTTCAAAACAGAACATAACTGATACACTTAGCAATGTCAAAACACACAGACATGCACACAATTACATAATCACAGCCACACAGACATTAAATAACAAAATTACACGAAGTTTCTGTCTAGAAAATCCTCTGGACAGTAAAATATCAGTGAAGGGTATGGAGGTGATGTGTTATTTGAGTTCATCTCTGCACCCACTGGATGGTATTGTTATTCATTCAAGCTTCCATGCAGAGCTTGAATTTTTCTTGGCATGGAAATGATCTTTCTACATCTGCATGGCTGTGAAGGAGTGTTATTCATGCAATGGCCAGACAAGTTATAATATATTTAAACATGTTTAGTTACTTTTGAGACCGAGTTCTGCATTCATGCATTATGCTGCTTGTTGTCACTATGTTGAAAATTTCATATACTTCAGAATATCTGGTATCCATATGGTATTTGCAGAATGTGCAAAAGATAAAGCTATGTCAATTCCATCAACAAGGTGTTCTAAAATTTAATGTTACTGGGCTTTACTCATATCCTGTCCAGAATTGCAGCTAAATTTTACACATTTTGCTTTCAAAAATGAATCTCACTTCCAAACAATTCTAACCACAGGAATAATCATGTTTCCTTGTAACAAACAGAGTAAATCTAACTTCAAAGAACCATTGTCACTAAGCACAAACGTGCCAAAAATTTTCAGTAAAGATAACCCAAACATTATCATTCAAGGACAAGCAATGAAGAGGAATACCTTTTGTTTAACTTACTTTACTTCAAATGTATTGGACAGTTCCACTGTGTGTATGTTACATTGGCAAAAAAGTCAAATGGGCACTTCCATAAAGAATTCTTAATACAACATTCTCTAGATATTGTCAGTTTAGTAATCGGTGCAAAATAGTTATTTATATCTAAATGACTTACATTTTAGTCACCTCAACGACAATGAAGTGTATAAACTGCTCCAAGGTGATAGTTCTTAATGATCATTAAGCAAGTAATTTACTGTTTATGCAGATTATGGGTATATATTGTTGTGTTGTGTCATTGGGACAGATGATTGAACTGGCAGCCTGGCAACCTGCATGGTGGTGTCATTGGGACAGATGACCAGATAGGCGACTGGAAGACATGATGGACAGTCAGCAGGGTGGTAAAACTGACAGACTGATTATAAGGTCCCCTTAAGATTCTGTATGGTATGTGGCAAGACACTGTGGCCAAACTCTGATCCCTAGTTGAAGTGAATGACCAGCTAAACTGACTGAATGGCAAATGGAGCAGTGGTCAATGGCAACGACATTGGTAATACATGTCTGTGATATTAGTATTATATACCATGTGCATGAACTCACCAGCACTAAGGCAATGCTCAGACATGCAGGAAGAGTTATGCCCACCTGTTTGCCAAAACATGGGAGGATAATCTCATTTCAGAACCAACTCAGTATAAGAGAGACATCATGAAGCGAGGGATAAAAATCCATCAAAGTCTGCAACTGCATCTATCATCAACTCCTGAAAGAGTCTTCTCATCTGCGACTTAAGCAATGTTTCGGGTGGGTGTAGCATGGATGAATTTGATATAAACCAATCTTTTACTGCAAACTGGATAAATGTAAAAATTGCCGAGGGCATGAGTCTAAGAATATTTGAGGTTGGAGGGTTTAATGTGGTAACCCCCACTGTTAGCTATAGAAAACATTTTAAGATGGAGGTTTCCTATGCCACAGTCCACAGACATGGACTTCATCTCTCTCTCTCTCTCTCTCTCTCTCTCTCTCTCTCTCTCTCTCTCTCTCTCTGTGGACTGCTAACTTTACAGTAACAGTGACTGGACTACTCTCCTCTGACCATGTTGAGCAAACACTGCAAGGAGAAGTTGATGAACACTTTGTAAAGGCAAGCTGCATCTTATAAGTGTAATCACTGACCTTAAACATTTTCCATTTGGAACATCTGGACAACACTGTGTATGATCAATTATAATGAAATTAACAAGAAAATAAGTGTAACTAACAAATCAAAAGTGTCATCTATATCCATTATTAAAACAAGTGATTAATTCAACCAGTGTTTGCAAGTGAAATGTGTGAACAGTGTGTATCAATGATACCATGTACAACTACAAGGACAAAAAAGAAAGACCATAATTTGCACCAAATATGCATGACTATCAATAAAAATTCAAAAAATAAAGTTACCAATAACTTTGAGTAAATTTAACAATACTGTACCAGTTTTTCATTTGGATCAGTAGAATTAATGATGATCCTGATGGATGTGAAGTTACTCATACTGCAGGAAAACCTAGTGGTTGGAAGGGATGTAATTTGGAAGAGTTTCTTCCCTTCAGGTTTGTGATACATAGATGGGAAAGATTAAATTTGTCGTCTTTTCTGGTGGCTGGATTTGAGACTAACAGAATTTATATCCTAACATGTCACAGAGAAAGGCATCCATAAAACTGATGCTCACTCAACATAATAAAGGCAAAGGATACTTCAAACCCCACGTATGTTTAATTAATTTGTATGGATAGAAAAACACAACATAAACCAGGGAGCCAAAGTAGATAAGTTCATAGAGCATTGGACTTGTAATTCAAGAATTGTGGGTTCAATACCATGGATGGCACTGGGCTTTGCCAATGTTGCAAATTGCGATTTTTTTTTACTAATTGGCTACAAAGTATACTATCTGGTGATTTTTTTGCAACAACATTTTTTGACTGTTTAAACTTGTATATACAACCTTGGGTTCCAAAGGCACCATGAAATTAAGCTATAAATTTGGATATTAAATGCACTGAGAGTTATCTATTGTTACATGAACAGATTGTTTGTTCATATTGACAAACGCATCTTAAAGGTGTGTGTTTACATCATAATTCAATTATGCAGACACCTGGCCTGGGTAATGTACAAACTGTGTTACACTCATATAGTCATGCTACCGGATTAGCTACAATCAATTAACCTCTGAAGACAGAAACAGGCATGACTGCAATCAACCAAGTAAGGTTGTTTTTTTTAATGTACTCAAAAAACAGTTTTGGTGAAACTTCAAAAACTGATTACCTTTAAAGCTCTGGTTGTTTTGTATAAATTCTAAGCAAAAAGAAAGAAAATAAGAAAAAAAAACATTCGGCCTCAATCAATGCTCTACTACAATTATTTGATGTTACCACTGTAATAACAAACCCGCATTTGTTTGGTCCTCAAAAGCTTGCATTTCGTGGTGACTTAAATAATACATGCACCCTTCATCAAAGCAAGCCCACTATAATCTTCAACAAATACAAAGCACCTTTCATCAGAGGAAGTCAGAACCAAACTTATGTAAAAGCAATGGAAGCTGATCAGTTATTGCATTTTCAAAAGTGATTCAAACACTTTTATTGTGCCTTGAAAGTTTCTACTTTGCAGGAAAAATGTTTATGCTTATGATCACTACCACAGGCAGCAAATAAGGCAAATTAAATTTTGAATCTTTTGAAACCATATATTTGGTCACAAAGATGTTTGTTAAACTTTTTTCTTCATGTGTTTTCGTTTCCCTATTTCCTCATGGTAGCCTCAGCAACATGTTAGCTGTCTCCAGCTGACCAAAATCTAGGCCATGTACATGCTGCATTTAAACAACTATAAAGCCACGTGCTACTGGCAACCATGAGAATCTTACTGAATTGTTTAATGGCATGTGTTTGACTGATTAAACAAGGACTAACATATTTTTTTTTACATACAAGTTACTTGTGCTTTCTTACGTGATGTGAATGATACATAAATTTTCTAAAAAGTGATTCATACTTGAATTTATGGATTTTTCATATACACGTACAGTACGCAGTATGGATTCTTCTGCACAATTCTAAGTTGTCAATACACATGTGAATTTCAGATTAGTTTTGTCTTCAATTAATCAAAATTTCAATTGTTTATTTTCTCTCAGTGTAAATCCTACTCACTGACATCAAGTCATCTCATACAAATTTCACCTGTATGTGAAATTTTATTTTTGCAGCCATCCCCCACTAATCGCTACATACACTTAAGTTGATAATATTACCTTGCTAACAGGGATGTAGAGATAAATGGGTAGTACTGTATTATGAAAATGGCAACTTTTTTTGAAAAATGGCAACCAAATATTGAGGCTGGCGATTTTTGAGGTGACAACTTTATTAATGCCAGCACCATCCCTGAATACCCACCCAAACCAGCCCAGGTTGGCTGCCCCAGTGTGTCCTTTGGAAAGGAACATTGCAACAATTTTCTCAGCATTATATAGCAATAAAGTGTAAAAACTGCCATTAAAACCAAAAAACCAAAAAAATCAAACTAAACCAAATCAAACTAAACCAAACCAAACCAAATCAAACTAAACCAAATCAAATCAAACTAAACCAAATCAAACTAAATCAAACCAAACCAAATCAAACTAAACAAAACAAAACCAAATCAAACCAAACCAAACCAAACAAAACCAAATCAATCAAACCAAACCATCACCAAGTAAGTGTGTGGGTAATTATTAATTTAAACAATCTACACCAGTAAACAAAAAACAAAAAGTAGCAATACTTTACTGTACTTGACTTTGGATGACAATATTAGTTTGATTTATGCAGAATTTACAAAAATTTTCATTCCTTTAAATGTACTCAGCATGAAATTTAAAACACTATAGAAATGAATGTTGGCCACTATTTCAGTGCACATGAACACAGAAAATGTATACTTTTATCCAAACTACATCAACTGCAAAACTCCTTCCAAATTATTCACTCTCAATGCCTCAGATGTATGCATATTGTGGTCTTTTATAGAGAATCCAGAGGAAACCAACAATACTGTAGAGACAACCACTTTACCCTCACACATGCTGAAGCCAAGTATCAAGTCCTAAATAATGATGCAAAATGATGGCACCAGCACTGTGCTATCTTGGCCGGTTATTAGCATGCAGTGTTTATGGGATTACTTATCAGCAATATTTCACACCTATAAAAAAAAGATTCCGTGCATGCTCTTTGTCTCCTCCATGCAAAATGTCTCGACAACAAAGAGGACAAAATCCTTTATTTTTTGCTTACAACAGCTTAGCTTTATTTTCAGCTTAACAGAATCTTAATATTCTTAGCTGAACAAATAGTACTCAAGTCTAATAAGTAATTAATAAAATAAAATATGATTATGAAATGATATGATATTTACAATAAAATATTGTACAATACAAATCCTTTATGTAGCATTTAAGGATAACAAACCAAAGAAGGATCCATCTCCATATCATTAATTATCTGGACATGCAACAATCCACTTTAGCAATTCTGTTACATCCTTTTGTTTACTGAGTTGATCCATCTATTATTTGTCATTGCTCATTTAGGTTTAAGCTTTTGTATGGAATGCCATGACTGGCTTCTTTTGTTGACTTGTTATATCTGCAGTGATTATTTCATAATACGCATACCTGCCATATTCCCAGACAGTGTTGGGTTTTTTGAGACTCAAAAAGTGTGTTTGGAGGTCCCAAGGGGGGGGGGGGGTCAGTGGATGTGACTCAAAAAAAGTGAAGTCATCAATTGGTGAATAAGCTAACTTTTCAAATAAGTCTATAGAAAAGATTGGAAATTCAAAACTGAAAATAACTTGTCTGTCTTGTTAAAAAAATTTACACTTACAAAGACCAAAATAGTTGGTAGACTTAGTATTGTCAAATATCATCGCCATACACGTGTGCAATCACTCACATACTCACAACCACACTCAAACCACACTGACATTAAATAAAACAATACACCAAGTTTCTGTCTTGAAGTCCACTGGATGGCAAAATACAGGCATAATTAAATGCAGTCTTTGTTACTTGCTCAATAGGGGGTTTGAAGGTAATGCAGATGTCAATAGTGTGCAACACTATACTCCTTAGAGAATGGATGATAGTGGTGTTCAAATTTCTCTGCTAAATTCTCAGAGCGAATCCTGATCAGAACTGAGTTGTTCTGGACAACCATAATGTCAGCATTGTCAAAACTATATTGAATACAGTCTGATACAATATGCTTGTCTTTATAGAAAAATAAATATACATCATGTTTGGAACTGACCATTTCATTGGGGTAAAGGGAGAGAGTGTGTGTGTTTTAGATTTTTAACATGACTTTAAAAAAATTTCAGTCATGTTGCTATGATGTCTGCAATGTGACAGTCTTATAGTGATGTCTAGCATTGAGGCATCATGCCGCAGACATGTAGCATTATGTCCCACCCAGTCACATTATCCTGACACCAAGCCGACCAGTCCTAACACAAACCTCTTAATGCTGAGCACCAAGCGAGGCAGCTACTAGTACCATTTTTATAAGTCCTTGGTATGACTTGGCCGAGGTTCGAAGCCATGACTTCTGCATCTAAGGCAGATGCTCTAACCACTAGGCCTCTGGAGCAGTTGGGGGTTGGGGGGAATAATATTTTCATAGACTCAGGGTTAACCAACTGTACACCATAATAGGGTTGGGGTGGATATTTACTACTGCATGTGAAATCTCCATATGTTATCAGATATGTTTGTTTTAAGATATTAGTGTTACATGTTTAGCTCATTGGACCTTGGGCAGTGCAAGAGCATGTAGTTGTGCCGAATTTGTTGTTCTGTGGCTACATGAATTTTAACGTATAGCTTCTCCCTATTTTCGATAATGTGCCACTTCATAGGCATGTTCTCAGACTTCCTGTGGTCCATGGAGTCAAATTATACTGACTTACTAGTTGAATAATCCCATATATATATTATGCCTGTAGGAAATCTCTGTCATTAAGTTTTAGCTATTACCATGTTGATATTACACTTAGCTTGTCAAGGTTTGACATTTTACATTCAGCACCGTTTCTTGCACAAATTATATGCCTCTATTACCCCATTTAATACCAAATGTGTTTTCTCAGTTGTGTGTTTGCTTGATGGGAACATCACGACACGTGTATTAAATATGAAGTTTCAGGTTGTTTGTGTTTCGCGGTAAACGAACTTTTCAACAATTTAGTCAAGTTTGTATGGACGCCATTTTTGTTCGTTTGTGACCTGTGACATTGATGCTTTGATGTTACAGGTATGTGATTCACATACATTTACACTCAGATGAAGTCAGTGAACTAACAGACAAAAGTAATATCTAAATATACTGACTTTATATAAAAACTGTTAGATTTATTAAGTAATTTGTTTTGTGCAGAGCTACAACCTCCCTAGCAACTGCAATTCTTTTAGTGCCATTATACCCTGTCATTGGTTTATCCATTCGAGAACTGGTGTTCTGCTACTGAAAACTATATAAACAAATCAGGATACAGGGTTTTTGTTTCCAAGTTTTGTACAGAGTAAGATATAAGATGTGAGAATGTTTTATATACTGAAATATATGGAACCTTATTCATATGTGGTTGATACCATGAGAATTGCACTAGACTGAGGTTTACCAGTTTGCCACATCTGATTCATTGGCGGATTCAGTCTGCCAATTCTGACTGGTTAAGTACTGTCACGTGGTTAAAAACCGAAGGTGATATATTGTAGTTGAAGACAGTACTTGTCAGATAACTGCAGAGCAGGGCAAGTTCAAAACTGGAAATAACACTAGTGAATTTTTTAAGTCCAACACCCCTTTTAGGTAATGACATATATAAATTGCTATAATAATAATAACAATAATAATATAGGACTGGCAAAGTAATAATAATACTCTGAATTATTTGGACATTATTTAAGTGAAAAGCTAGTAAAATAAACAATACTTTGAACATTTGAATGTCTGTATTTTTAAAAGTATGCAGAGGCAAGCATTTGGTAATTACGTAGGAAATGCTTGAATAAGTAAATTAATCTTCCAAATTATCATGCTGTTATCTCCCACCACATTCAGGGATGGTCCTGGCTTTTAAAAAGTTGTCGCCAAAAAAATCGCCAACCTCAATATTTTGTCGCCAATTTTCAAAAAATGTCGCCAGAACAAGTAGTGATTATTTTTCCAAGTCTATTAATGTAATACGGAATGAAAATTGAAAAAGGATAGTTATTACTTTATTGACAACAAGCAATACATCTATAATATTACAAAATAAATCATTACATGACTGTTTTGCACTATTAAAATGTTACAGAATGTCACATGATGATCCGTCGCAATTTTAGGGCTGCTCACTTGTTGAATGCAGTTTCAAAGTCTAATTCTTCGCATCTGTATGTGCTGATTCTCATTAAATTCTCTAGAGTTCAGATGCCGAGTTTATTTCTGATGTCAGTTTTTATGAGGTTCATCTTACTGAATCCACGTTCACAGTCTACAGTGCTGACAGGTGACACCAGTAGTACTTTTACTGATAGCAGCCATCTTCACTACTTCCATGGTCTTTGCATCCCGCATCACTGTTAGTGCATAGGTATGACTGTTGTCACCTGAAAAAAATGGATTATCAAATGTAAAATATCTACTTTCAGACATCTAGTGTTTCGCTCATTGTTTTTTTAAATAGAAACATCAGCTATTAAGCAAATCTATATTATGTATATTATTTTCCAAATAACAGTTTTGTAAGGAGCTTTAATGTCATTTTAATACTAAAATCCTATGATTGTACTTTGTGATGTAAGGTAAGCGACGTATAATGCGACCGTCGATTTCATGCATTCAGTAATTAAATGCCCCCTCCCCTTTTTTATGGCTAGCTTCACAAAGTACATCTCCGTCATCAGTAGTTCAGAAATTCATTTTTGCCACGCTTTACATGCTTTGCTTATAGTGAATTGCTCCTAAATCCCAAGAATGATCACTGAATGCTGTCGAATTTTTCTCGGCAAGCAAACTAGGATCTCCATTCCCACCAATGAAACTTACACGAGTCAACACCTGGCATTAATGTACTGTATATATAACCATTAATCACCATCATTAAATTAAAAGAAGGAGTGAATAAACATATCACAGAATATATATGTGCCCCCCCCCAAAAACAATTTGGAAAAAAATTGTTATTGAGTCAACAGGGTTATATACTTACTAGTTAACAATAAGGAAATAAGATGGGATATAAAATGTGGGGAATAGTTATCGCATGTATGGTACCTTGAGGCAACATTTAAACTGTTAACATAAATTCACACCCATTTTCGGCATTGTTAGTTATAACAAAAAAGGGCATGGTTTATTTGTCAATCAATTGCTAGTGCTTTCACTCCCTGTAGAACAGGCGGTTTCTCTGAAGTAGGTCAGAGAGGTTTAAGTCTAACCTTGAGCTATTGTATAGAATATGAAATGGGGGCATGGGGGGTGTAAATAACGCACTCCACTGGGAGAAACGGCGTGTCCATTTTGAGAAGTTCACGTGTATTGGACCCAAAAAATCGAAGAATATTTAGTGAAAATGATGCTTAAATGTGCCGCAAAAAACTTCCCAATGGTAGGTCCCAATCTGCGTATTTTCGGATTCAATTTCCCGACTTGGCTTTTGAAAAGATTTATTTTTTGCATGACACGCTGGAATAACTGTACGGTATTAACTAAATTTATTCAACGACTATTTGAATTCTTTAGAAATTAATTAATTCTTTCTGTCAACCTGAAACTTCAACACAGAAGGGGCATTTTTCGTTGGAATGTATTCGGATTTATTAGAACTATTGGAATTGATAGGACTTTTAGGAAATAGGAATTCATTCACCATGATGTAAGTTAATATAATTCATTCACTCCTGTATTTTGAGAAATAAATTAATTTCAATTGTGCAAAACTTGTTTGTTTTGCTATTTTTTGTTGCGTAGTTTAAGTCCCTGCAGTCGTAACACGGGATTGACGGCAAAAATAAAAGATCTTTGAGCAAAATTAACATATATTACTTACCTGCCTGGATTCATGTTTGGTGATACACTCCTTCTTCAAAATATCACAGCCAGTTGTAAACTAATTGACGACTTGTGCCTTGGTACATATATCACAGAACATCTGCTTTAACTTTGTATCATATCTCAGCCACAGACGCCCAAGTTTCCAGCTGTCGAGAAATTTTTTCGGGAACTTTTGTCCCGTTCATCATGATGTGGTGTTGTACTTGAAGCATTACTACCAGCACTACATGTATATGATGTTAGACTGCCAGGTATAACATCAGGTTCAGTGACTGTGTTGTCTGATGAATTTGCACTAAATCCAAATGCTGTTAATTTTGTTAACTTACTCTTAGGATGAGATGATGAACATGGAATGTCTAACTTACGTTTACCCATGATAATATTGCACTTTTGATAGTATATAATTCTGATTGAGATTTTTTTTCTATCTGCTTTGTATCTATACACAGCAATCATTACTTCAAAGGTAATCATTTGCTCTAAAGTTTCGGCAAAACTATTTTATTGGTATATTTAAAAAAAAAAAAAACAACAGAAAGATTAGCCGTCATTCAATTAATTGTAGCTGTCTCTGTTGGCGTCTTCAGAGGTTGATCAATTGTAGGTAATGTCCGGTAGCATGACAGCATACAGTACTCAAGCCAGATATCAACATAAGCGGATTATGATGTAACAACGCACTGTAAAGATGGGTTTGTCAATACAAACAAAGGATTTGTTTATGTAACAGATAGATTCCAGTGCATTGTGTATCCACGTTTGTGGCTTCCTTTCGTGGTCTCTTTGGATTTCTCCACTCCAAATCCATGATTGTATGTACAAATTAAACAGCCAAAAAGGCTGTCGCCAAAAATATCGCCAGATGGTATATTTTGTCGCCAATAAGGGAAAAAAATTGCAATTTGCGACATTGGCGAAGCCCAGGACGATCCCAGACATTGGTAACCTGGGTTAAATGAATACAAAGCAAATCTTCAACTCTTGTCTGTTGGGGTCACTCTATGATTTCCAATCATTATTTCATTTATTTAACAACACTGAAACAGACTATTATGTTCTGAGACATTTTACTGAAATGATCCAGCAACAAGTCATCAAAAATTAACATCAGTATCTAATTGTTAAGATACAGAGTGCAAGCAACAAGTGTTTCCTTGCAGGAGTATGTTTGTCTTATCCAAGTGAATATTTTGTACTGATGATAGCTTTCCAGTTTGTCAGCTGTGTTACTCTCATTAAACATTTTTGTTGACATTACTTTTGAGTAGAACTTCTTCAATGAACCCTCCCTAGCAGACTGGAAGCAGAGGTCACTTACAATATTTTCAAGTTTAATGGGGGCTTTACAGGTAATACAGCAGTATTACACACATCTGTCCTGTAGGGGTGTTAACATTTTATCACTGCAAAACAACCATGCAAACATAAGAATGTGCTTATTATTGTATTTCAATCAATTTATTTCATGGCTAAAATCATCCTGAAAAGCACAGGTCAATGAATAGTTCATCATAAGTCAATTAATAGTTTGTATTTTAACAAGATTAAGATAATGAATAATAACAAAGAGGACTAATCTGAATGTTTAGTTCAGTGGGTCAAAAACATTACTTACGGGGGGTGCTCCTATTTTGACAGATATCATACAAACTGGAATGATATATGTCGACATGCTGTTGGCAGTATGTAACTGTAAAGAATTAATGCCCCCTGCCCCCTTTGCTGCTGTGCTTCATTAAGCAAAATTCCATCAACCAGGAATTCTGAAATTTATTTTTGCTGGGCTTTGCTTTCTTTGCTGATCGCAAATTGCTTCCCAAATTGCCTTAAAAACTGAATGACACTTGAACACTATTCCAACACTTGAAATAATCACAGGTTACGTTAGCCTACATATATGGAGTAAAATCTGACTTAAAGAAATGTTGCTGCTGTTCCCAAACTTGTCAGTAATCTTTAATACAGATTGATTAAACATTCTCAATCAAGGCAATGATATGTAATAACTTTTGTTCTTCAACATGCATCTAGCATCTCTCTGATTTATCTACACTGGGTTGTTTCACTTTGTGAACTTCACCTATGCAAATTAGCACAATGTGCTCACACACAGCAGTCTTCACAGTACAATAACACATCACACTAGCTACTGTCACTCAGTTAAGTAATGTGTGAAATGTCTGTTTATACCCAACTTCTTTGCTTTTTAATTGCTGCTATTTAAACTGACCCAAGGATATTCTGACATGAACTCTAAGCAGGACTATTTACTGTTTATACAGGCTGCATGTTATGGTCATATACTGAAGTGGTGGATTTTTTTCCAAAGGTTATTGAAAATCATGTATTTTGAAACATGACCATGTCAGGGGGTTTTGGAGTATACAATTGTGTCTTAGGATGACACACTGTTATGGCAGGTATGTTATACATGGTGGATATTTCATTATCTACTATGTGTAGTGGATTTTCCCTTTTGTGGTGCTTTTTTCATAACAGCTGGTGGATATTCCATTATATGTATACATATTTCATTATATGTGGTATATATTCCATTATACACTGTGCTTATTCCATCATACATGGCGCATATGCCATTATGCATGGTGCATATTCTATTATATGTGGTTCACACTGCGCATCTTGCTTTATATGTGTGCCTATTAAATGTGGTGCATTTTCCAATATAAGTGGTCCACTCAACTTTATATGCTATCCTTTTTATATTATACTATTTCAGTAAATATTTTCTGCTACTCTTGCAGATGTTACTGAGTACCATGAAGATAGGTTGTTTTCATACATCAAAAGTTTGCACATTGTGTAAAAATGTCATCTGAAAAGTTGATGAGCACTCAATTCAGCTGAAAAAGAGTAGATATATAATGTTTAAGTTGCTCTCTGATGTAGACCTGGTAAGGATGGGGCTGACACAATTGATGGCAGGGACTGATTGAAGGAGAAAATGAAACATCTAATGACTGCCTGCAAAGACATGAGCGATCTACCATGAATATATACTAAATTCACTGCTTGATCAAAAGGATTGTCTACCTGAAAAGAAGTGAATGTCACTTTAACAAACCAAAGGCTTATTGGGTCACATGCACTGGCAGAAAATGTGAGAAAATATTTTAACAATAACTATGAATTAAGAATAAAATACATTTACAGTAAATATGGGTACTTTAATTTTTGAATTCTGACCTTCCTGCACAAACCTGTTATGAGCAATCAAGTATCTTAAATAAAAACTTTTTGTTGACAGAAGAGATGATCTCTCATGACATGTTTTGCTGTACTTACGGCTGTGTTAAATCATGAGTTATAAAGTCAGAGCTCTTGAGCAGCAAGTATATATCACTTGGACAGGTACATTTCAAGGTCTTGTCAAATGAGATCCATGCAGCATCCTGAAAATAATCCATCAATTTTTCTTGTATAACATGCACCAACTGTAAAAAAAGCAGTTAGTTGCAATCACATAATGTACTGGATAAAAATCAATGCTGTTCAATGTTTTTATCATTTAAAGACATAAAGTGTACATCTTGATGTACCTGTGCATTGTACAACAGTAAATCTGGGACTATGCTGTTTGCATCTAGGTATATTTAATTGACAAGTAAATATGGTGATAAAGAAGGCTGTTTACATCTGGGTATGTTTAATTTGCAAGTACATATGGTGATAAACGAGGCTGTTTGCATCTGGGTATGTTTAATTCACAAGTAAATGTGGTGATAAACAAGGCTGTTTGCATCTGGGTATTTTTAATTCACAAGTAAATATGGTGATAAACAAGGCTATTTGCATCTAGGTATGTTTAATTCACAAGTAAATATGGTGATAAACAAGGCTGTTTGCATCTGGGTATGTTTAATTCACAAGTAAATATCGTGATAAACTCAATGTTCAGTAGTGGAGACTCACCAGAAATTATGTATTCAGAGGGAATGAGATCACTGTATATTAACTCAGCATTTAAGGCAAGAGAAATTAGGGTAATTCAGTGTTCAAGAGAAGACAGGATGCACAATAACTAAGTGATCATGAGGAGACAGACTGTATGGTAACTCAGTGGAAGGAAAGACTGTATGGTAACTCAGTGTTCATGGGGGGAAAGGACTGTATGGTAACTCAGTGTTCAAGGGGAAAAAGACTATATGGAAGCTCAATTTTCAGCAGAAGACAGACTGTATGGCAACTCAGAGCTCAGTGTTCAGACATGACAGGCTGTATGCTGATTTTTAATTCTAACCAATCCGTAAAAGTCAAGCAGTTCCTGATAGGCTCAAGGTTTTAGTGGCAGCAGTAAAACACTAAATTACAAGTATGAAACACTAATGCAACTGGAAGGTCATGAAAATCCACATGACGGATGTAAAAAAATTAAATTTCTGTAATACTCTGATAAAATTTTCTAATGTACAATAAACAGGGTCTTGTTTTTGAGAATATGGGAAGAAATGTAGGTGGTTTACAATTGTAAAAATTTGTCTTTCTGACTCCAGTGGCACTTCAATGTTAAATTCCACCAACCATAAATATTGTCGAATCACCAACTTACTTTTGGAACATTATCCTCTACTTGTTTAACTGATGCATCATATACCTAGAAGCAATTTCAATTCCTGTATATTCCTAAGTAACAACTGTGCATCCCCAAAAAGTATGTACATTATAGACTGCCTCAAAACAGAAAGTTTTTAGTAATTCTGTTCATAGTTTTTTTAAAATTGTTTCTTGCACAGCTTTATTTTGATGTAGAAAAGGACACATAGACATACATGTTCATGAAATGATATTTGCACTCACAGCTAAAAAGCTAATCTGAAGACTTTACACTTACAGCTAAAAGCTAATAGAAGATTTGCACTCACAGCTAAAAAGCTGATTTAATGGCTTTGCACTCACAGCTGAAAGCTAATCTGAAGACTGCACTCACAGCTAAAAAGCTGATTTGATGACTTTGCATGCACAGCTAAAAAGCTAATCGAAGATTTTGCACTCACAACAAAAAGGCTGATTTGGAGACCTAGTGCTCACAACTAAACAGCAAATATGAAAACTTTACATTTACAGCTAAAATGCAAATCTGAAGACACTTTAGAGATATCATCACTAAAAAACCCTTTATTTGAGGGTAAGTCAATCTAAACAACAATTTTTTTTATAATTCTGTATTATAAAATTCATTTGTTTTAATTTTTTTTGCTTCTCTTATTACATCTAAATGTTCTTTCTCTTTTCTTGAAAAGCATCTGATAATGATAAAGAAAACTTACAAAATCCTCTGAATTTTTTAAAAATACTCAAACAATACGTAAATTAAAATTACTTTTACAAATATTGATTCTCTTTAAAATCAGAAACTAATTTTAAAAACTGCATATTGTATGGCTTATTACTAAATTAATAAAGCATTTCAAATGATCTGCACAAAAGATTTTCATAACACCATAACAAACCTGAAGACAGGTACCACTTATACCGATTTATATGTCATGTACAACTGCAAACACTGACACTGATGTGCTGTAGCATAATGTGCCAGCAAATCTGGTTCTATGTTGTTTATTCTACTTATTACTTATAACAGACTGCACAGAACCAGATCTGCCAATGCATGATGTGACAGCACATCTGGGTCTATGAAGTCTGCAGTTGGATCTGACTTGTATGCAAATATATATGGTAATTTCTTTATGGGGCGCCATTAAAGAACTATAATTCTAATAATTTCATTTTCAACATATTCACCTTTTTCCATAAGTGATTTGCTCACCACCTTTAAAAGAATAGCATGATGTCAGCAATTTTGCCAGACATATATATTTATTTATAGAACTGACTTCTAATGCCTGTTTACATGGCTATCTTACCCTATTTATTGTGACTCATAATACTGGTCTACAGAGCTATATAACCCTTTTTATTTATGGAACTGTGACTCATAACATCTGTATATTACCCAATTTATTCATGGAACTGTGACTCATAACATCTGTATATTACCCAATTTATTCATGGAACTGTGACTCATAACATCTGTTTACAGGGGTATATTACTCAATTTATTCATCGAACTGTGACTCATAACATCTGTTTACAGGGGTGTGTTACCCAATTTATTCATGGAACTGTGACTCATAACACCTGTTTACTTGGGTATATTACCCAATTTATTCATCGAACTGTGACTCATAACACCTGTTTACTGGGGTATATTACCCAATTTATTCAGGGAACTGTGACTCATAACATCTGTTTACAGGGGTATGTTACCCAATTTATTCATGGAACTGAGACTCATAACATCTGTTTACAGGGGTATATTACCCAATTTATTCAGGGAACTGTGACTCATAACACTGTTTACAGGGGTATATCACCCAATTTATTCATGGAACTGTGACTCGTAACACCTGTTTACAGGGGTATGTTACCCAATTTATTCATGGAACTGTGACTCATAACACCTGTTTACAGGGGTATGTTACCCAATTTATTCATGGAACTGTGACCATAACACCTGTTTACAGGGGTATATTACCCAATTTATTCATGGAACTGTGACTCATAACACCTGTTTACAGGGGTATATTACCCAATTTATTCATGGAACTGAGACTCATAACATCTGTTTACAGGGGTATATTACCCAATTTATTCATGGAACTGTGACTCATAACACCTGTTTACAGGGGTATATTACCCTATTCATGGAACTGTGACTCATAACACCTGTTTAATGGGGTATATTACCCTATTTATTCATGGAACTGTGACTTGTAACACCTGTTTACAAGGCTTTCTTACCCTAGGTGCACTCCAGTTGAGTTTAGGAAACACACAACCTCCTAATTTCTTGATGGACTTCTTCACTAGATTTTCAAAATCTGGAAACTTGGGAGGCTCAGCTACTGGTGTGCTTATGTCTTCAGTACTCCAGTCAATCTAAAAAAACAAGAATTCTGCTGAATACTAATAGTGTCATCTTACATTCTCTCGAACTGTATCAAAACAAAGGGTTTCATGTAATCTTCATGTCTCACATGCATTTTCATGGAATCCTCATGTCAAATGTGCATCAAAACAAGGGTTATATGGATTCCTAATGTTCCTAATAAATCATAAACAAGGCTTCCATGGAATCATGATGCCTCATATGCATCATAAACAAGTTTTCCATGGAATCCTCATGTCTCTTATTCATCATAAACAAGAGTTACATGGAAGCATCATGTCTCATATGAATCATAAACAAGAGTTCCATCGAATTCTTCTGTCTCATATGCTTCATAAACAAGAGTTCTATGGAACTCTTGTATCTTTTATAAACATATATTCTGTTGCTGTATCACCCATATATTTAACTTAAAGAAAATGTAACACAAAAATTTAATATTGTTGAGAACGATGATGAGTGTCTCACCAAGTTAATGCAGGGTGACAAAAACAAACATAATTGGAGCATAAAATATGGATGACTGTGATATATATTTTTATCTCAGTAAGTCATACTACAAATGATGAATGCAGTCATTAAGCTGCATTTCTGTACACCTCAACTATATTAGAAGTACACAGTAGTAGCTGCAAAAACTTTGAATCATAACGTTATGGATGTCCATACCACTGACATGGTTCTGGAAAAGTAGCAACTATGTCTACACCTGTGTACAGTCCAGTTCAGTTTAGAAAACACATGACCCTGTACCTCAATTTCTGTCACCAACTTTCAAAGTAACCTATTTTTGATGTTATTGTCTTTTACAAATTACATGTAGAAAACACGTAGTTGAGATATCTCAAGCAGTATGATCTAAAACAAAAGAAAATTATTTCTCTTTAGATGGTGTCTATTGTCTGCCAGAACTTAATATGGCCTTTGTGAACAAGTTTAGAACATTAGAACATTTACACAAAAAAACTCTATTCTAGATTCTATTCCAAGCATTTCTACCAATGAATTTCAATGGTAAGTAATGTATCCAAGCAATGAAAGGTTATATGAGAGATAAACAAATCCATCTGCACATACTATATATACTAACTTACTGAAAGTAATCGGACTCCAAACTGCATAGATTCAGATCTTCCACTGTATAATGTGCCAGGAGGTATGTTTATATTCAGTTTGTTAGGATTACTCAGTATAACATATACCCTGATCTGTTGGTGCATTATTCAATGACAGATCAGAGTCTATGCTGGGACCAAACATGTACAAAGGAACACATGGTACATTTTTGTATACGAAGGCATCCATTTTGTAACCATTATGCTGATTTTCACCCTTCATAAAAAGTAACAAATATTTCATGTACTGGAGACTGATCTGATATGATATGTAGCACTGCATTTGAGCCGCATCAACATTTTACGTTGAATTAGTCAGTCTATTTACACAACTGAAAATACTGGTAACAGAAACTAAATTGTTGCTTGGAAAATACATAACTTTTTAAATAATATGAGAACAAAAGAGGAATTTTTTTACCTCTTCGCCAATTATGTTGTCTTCATCTGCATTTTCATTTGATGAAACAGCTATTGATCTGAAATAATGCATTTTATACAAATTGACAAACAATACAAAACTAATACATTAGAAAATTTAACATATTCATTAATTGTCAGAAACATATATGCTTTAGTATCATTCTGCAATATTATATATGTTCAAGAAAACTGAACAACACATTAGATTCTGCCTGATAGCAGTGCATGTTTAACCTTCTGGATGACTTTTTGAATATATTAGTTAAAAGGTACATGTATATAGGCTGGGTAAATAAATAAGTAATATATCATTACGTCAAACAGTACCAGGTACATGTGATAGAATATGATCTTTTTATATTCAATATATTATATACTCCCTGCATTGTCTTTAATATTCTGTACCAATTTTATTAATTATTTTTCCTGTATATATATATATATATATATATATATATATATATATATATATAGTCAAAAAATATGAACCATAATTTTCATTTTTTTAAACTTAAAATCTGAAAATGTTCAATAAGAAACTAAATTTTCTGTACAAGTTTGAGGACAATAAAAAATATGAACTGATAGAGTTAAAACAAATTAGACAGTACAATTTTTTTATAACAATATGGTACATCATCATAAAGTAGATGCAAGGCATAAAAATATTTTATTACTGCTCTGGTAACACAAGACCATCACCCAGCAGGTACTCCAAAAATTCCGGAGGCAGTGGGATCACTAAGCTGAAATAAAAATAGAATCAGTAGAGGTTTTTTTCTCTCCATCTTCCTTGCATTATTAGTGCTGAAATGAATACTAAATTATCCTATTCATATATTTGTGACCTGTTATCAGATAGATAGAATTTAATTATTCAGCAATACTATAAATTATCTTTTTCTTTATTTTTTTTTTGCCTGGTCTAGCTCAATATCTATTGACAACATCCATCCACACTGCTGCAATAAATGCAGTGAACTCAGTCATTTAAATTCACTTCCATGATATTTTGGACATTTTGCATAAATTTTCTTTTACATACAGACATAATCAAATGAGTTTAGGTACTCTTTTCCCTTTTTTATCTTCAAACACTGCAAGACCAAAGTTTTGTTAAGTATAGCATGTGGTCTATATGTAAACAAGGGCAGTAACTCTCCAATAATTAAATGTTCAGTTAAATGTGGGGACCCTAAAAATAAATTTATGAGGAAGTACATTTTTCACAATGAAAATCACACAAATTGACCTTTAAGTTGACAAGAGTGCAAAACATTGAAGACAATTCAAGAATACAGTTGATGAATCACTTATTTCTTAATTTTTAATGTGCAAAGCCTGCAATTCATACTGAATTACGTGATTATAAGTGTTTAATCCAAAAGTTCTCAAATAAACAATTATGTTACTTTGCTGAAAGGATTTACTTAGACTTTGATATGACCCCTGTTCCAAACCATATTTTCTAATGTATTTATTGACTTTGATATGACCCCTGTTCTACACTATATTTTCTAATGTTCTGCATAGGTCACTTTCAATTCTGATTACTTTTGAGGGCTGCTAATAATATAGACCAATGTAAAACAATAACCACCAATCATATTCATTGCATGAAATACCAAAAGTATACATGTATACAAAAAAGAATGGATCATTATATAAAGTAATGGAGAAGGTCGAGCAAAAGTGGCAAATTAGATGATCAGTAAAGTACTTAAATCATACATTGGAATAAAATTTAGAATATCTCCTTTACACTGATATAAGTTATGAGTGGACTAAACATGCTGATAATTTAAGAAAATTTACACAAAATTAGCAAGGGGTTAGACTCTGAAACACACGAGTTTAGCTACCTTGTGTTGATTGGAAGAAATGGAGTGGGTGTTATTGATAGTTCTCCTTGTGTTGCTGACAGAAAGGGTTTCTTGCATTTAGCACTCTCTACTGCCGAGTCTGGTTTTGGGTGTAACTACTTGCAAGGTATACAAAAAAATATTTTAATACAAATTTTCCATTCAAATATTCACTAAAAATATACTGATTTGAATGTCTAGTTATTAACTTCAGTTAAATGCTTTATCATAATGGACTTTTTCAAGCAGCCAAGTCACCAACATATATAAAATTTAAAATTTTCCTTTGCATTTTTAGAACTCAATAAGAATACTGTGTAAAATCATCTTGTTCACACATCCCTTAACAAGGGTGACACAATCTAGTGGATAATAAAAGGTGTATAGAAAATGCTAGACTTGGCAACCTCCCCAATAAATATCCTTCAATTGCCACAAGAAATTTTAACATTTTAACATTAAAACCTCAACAAATATTAATTAATATACCCTTGAAACTTGGGAGAATTCAATCTTTAAATTAAATAAATGATAAATTACATGTAGCAATTCCATTTATTATATGGATAATATTGACTTAACATTATTTTTTCAGTCACCTGATCAGGGTAATATGGGCGGTCATTGATGAAGTTGTAATGTCATTTCTTGATAAACTATTTATTTCTGAAGATTGTTGCTACCAAGACATTGGTATAAAAATGTAAAAGAAAAATGCATTTATTGAAAGAAAAGAAATTATTCAAACAAATATATTACAATGTTGTAATGATGAACAATGAGGACTGGTTTATCAGAATCAGAACATCTGCTCTGATCTGGCCATTCTTATAAACAGCATAGGAAGCTATTTGTTACCATGTTTGTTTACACTGACCAATGCCAAGTCACTCAGACAAATTTGTTTAGAATCCTATCATTATCAGTTGGGAAATAAAAGATACATATTTTTAAAAAAACTCCATATAACTACTTCTTTTTCTTTAATCAGTAAGTCCACAAAAAATCCTAAGTAACTATAATGACATGTCAAATCAACTTCCTACCATAATAGACATCCAATTCAATATGTAACAACAAACCTCAATGCTGTTAACACTGTCAAGAATACTGTACATTTACCGGTATATAACATTTTATGTGGATTTTTCATTACTGATGTTGTTTGAGAGAGGGCTCTTCATTATTATAATTCCTGTAAATGTGCCAGAAACATAAACTTTGCGATATAATTTATAATTAAATTAGCATCCTCTACATTTTGTTTATTTACATCAAAGTATTAGGATTTTCTATCTGATTTATAGGCAATTTTAGTGTTGCAGTAAATTTGTTTCAATCATCCTTTAAGAGAATCCTGATATCTGACTTATTTGGACCAGTGTATTTTTTAAATTTGTTTGATAATGGTATGAATGTTAATTAAATTGAAAATAAAACCTTCTCTTGTCACTTTATGTATTCTGTCTCTGATTATTTGCACTTCCTGAAAAATAAGTTATGAAGGGTACAAAACAGTTTTGATGTTCCAAACACAGTACATCATGAATTAAGGCTGTGCAAATTCACAGTGCCAAATAAGTTTTAAAATATAGGTCATGCACTAATTCTAATATTTTTTATTACAATTAAATAATATTATAATAACATCATGATTTTTCCCAATTAAATTCTCATATCTTCTGAGACAAAATCTCCCCCAAAACCTAAATTATGATAAATATATGAAAAACTTTATGAATGGCAAGTAAAGTTTCTTGACGTAATTTTTCCAATAAATTTGAGTTATCTATGTACAACTGATGCAACTGCAATATAAGTGGTTGTCTGATTGAAAGAACACAGAAGAGTATTACGGAGTATACCAGTGTCAAACTAAATGAAAGGCATCGTTACGAAAGGCATATGCTTCTGAAAAGGTTAAAGTAAATGCTTAAGGGCTATTTAATGCAAATAGGCTATTGTACAGCCAAATATCATGTCTAATAAAATCAGACTTTGTGTAGACCACCACCCACATTAAGCTGCCTCCTTGTATCGTGCTTTCTTTCTTTCTTTTCTACAAAAGGTATGAAGACCTGCATTGGCTATAAACAACAATTTACGAGGAAGACAGCAAAACATTTTGCTGTGTATTTTGGTAATAATAATAATGACTTAATTTTAGTACCAAATTTTATGTTCCCCAAAATCAAGAGTCTGGAATCTTTATATTCTCTGCTCACATCTATTTCTGTAAATTTTGAACAATCTACTGTATCACAATTGGCAAGTCAGTTTTCTAAACTTTACTAATTAATGAGTTTTAAGTTGAAATGCTAACAACTTGCTTGGTATCCTAATAATGGGCTCAAAGCAAACTGTACAAAATTGTAGACCACCAGCCAAATTAAACTGCCTCATGGTATCCTGGTTTTTAAAGCACCATGGTTTTGCAAATAATTTATGCAGTCCAGTGATCAACTGTCAACCAAAAACAATACACATAACTAGTTATCACAAATACATAAAAATGTCACTATATCACCAATAAAATGTACATAACTAATTTTACATATAAATGTAAACTCGTTCTCTACACCTGGCCTATTCAACACACCATACAATCCAATGTAGAAATGTATATAGAAAAGCAAGTGTATACATACATGCATACAAGACATATTCAATGTCATTAAGCATATTATTCTATACTTCGTTTGATCTTCATGACTGGTAACATTCAGGACAGCCAACAGAACTGAACAACGTACCATCTTATAAAGTATGCAACTGGTGATATATCTTACCTGATCAGTTTATAACCCTGTTAAAATCTGTCTTTTTATTAATTTCATTCATGCTCTTGTTTTGTGTTTTGCAGGAAGTACCTTCTCTCACATTAGCAGAAACACACACTTCAACTAAAATAGTTCTCGTGCTTGCTATCAATTTCAATAAACATTCCATTTAGGCATACATATAAATATTTTTCATTATGGTTAGATGGGTATTATGAATAAAAGACTGATGATACCCAACAATATAAACTTTAGCAGATTAATACTTACAGAAGTACCTGCTGTGAAAGATGTGATGAACAAAAGTAAACTGTAAACAGGCAAATAAGTCATTTTATAGTATGTAGTATTTCAGGAATATTTTGCAATTCTCTTTGCTATTATCAATACTGACAACAACTGTACCTTCAATATGGAAAGTTTGATGGCCATCAGGTTACAGGTATGAAGTCAGTCAAGGGACCAGGCTTACTGGAAGATCAATATGGCAGCCCCAATTGCTTGCTATCGTGATGTATGCCACAAACATTGTATGCAAGGAACAATGTATATGAAACTGTAATGCTCATGGCATCTTGATTAGTTTTCATACAACATGATAATTACAATGCAACAGCTGAATACTGTCTCAATCTATTGTGCATAAAATACAATATCATGTTGCCTATTTTGCCTATATAAATACATTTTCCACAAAACAGATTGTACCTGAACATTTAAATGAGACTTCTTAAAGTTAATACTATATAAAGTTAAACTCAGTATGTATGTGATATATGTGATATCTGCCTATACTACACCCACCACGGTGCATAGAAATACCGAAATGCACTGAAACACTGGAACACATTGAAAACACCAAAATGCAATATCGTATATACCCCAGCGTATCATTGGTTGTGTATTCATAACTTTGAAATTTAATACTGATTATATAGGTTAATTTGTACTTCTGAAATTTAATATTACTTATATAATATATTAATATGTACTTTCTTTACTGCCCACAAGTGGTACAAACTGACAAGAAGCTGGAAATTGTGAATTTTGGTGATAGTTTTGAAAGTAAATAAATTTAATATTAATAGCGTGTATTACAATTTATACATAAGTTTAATGCTTAAGCTATTAATAATAAATACATATTACTAATGATTTATTAATAATGTGGGGATGTATGAACTTTGTGAAAACCAGTAAGTAAAACAGCTGTACAGTGTAAGTATAACTAACAAGAATTATGCGTGGACAATTATTTTAATAATCTAAATACAAAGATACATGCAAGAATGGCTTGTCAAATCATTTCTGTATTTATTTTGGTATTTATGTCACAACAAAAGTTCTTTGCCCGTGACTCAGAGTAGTTACATTTTCCATATCAATTTCCGAAGGTTCACAACTCTACCCTCCACAAATCTAGTGTACTGTTCTGATGACATCTCCAGATGCAATTGCAGCAAATCATATGACCGTCATGGCATGTTTATTTATGCACTTTGGGCATATGTATGTGCTATTTCAGAATACTAAATAATGACAATAGGATGTATCTTCATATAAAAATGATAAAACTCTGCAAAACTTTTGTAAGTTGGCTATGTTCTTTAGTGAATTATCATGCTCAGACCAGTACACTCACACTCTCTCTCTGTCTCTCTCTTCATCAAGAGAGAGAGAGAATTACAAATATATACCAAACACAACAGAAAGTGATATCCATGGATTCTACAGGAGAATGCTTGATAATACTAAGCAGAATTAAAATTTAATGCAAATAATACATCATACAGGTTATAAAATTTTGAATTCATACTCTAAAGAGATTTGAACCCAGGTCCGTGAGTAAACAGCACTCGTTGTCTTCAGTTTAAATGATATAACTTGGGATGTGTTTATTTCTGTTGTTGCTATATTTAATCTTACTTGATCTCTGAGTGGGCACATCAGAGTTGCCTTACTTGCATAATAATTATATATATATATATATATATATATATATATATATATATATATATATATATACATACATATCAGGGGTCAAGCTAAACTTAAATTTTAGGGAGAAGTGACTTCTCCTTTTGGTCAGAACTGGGAGAAGTGGGAGCTAAACAGGGAGACGTGGGAGCTAAACAGGGAGAAGTGAGACCAAAGCAAGAAACATGATATATATATATATATATATAGAGAGAGAGAGAGAGAGAGAGAGATAGATAGCTGCATTATCTTATTTAATGATGTGCTATATTCTCAGTATGCTTTTAACAGTTTTAAGCAAAGCCTTATTTTCAAGTTGAAAAATATGTTATATGTTAGTATCAACATATTTTGTACACATATAAAATTTATTATATTCATACCCATTCTATTCATACTTGTAGTATATGTGTGTTTGAATTGAAGTAAATGCAGTGTGTTTTGGCCATATGACTTAAAAAGCACATCAGAAGCTTTACATTGTAATTAATTTTAACTGATAGCAGTAACAAGATTAGAGTCTTGTAACTGCAAGTTGGTAAAAATGCTTAATAAACTACCACTTAATTATTTTATTTTTTACAAGTTTTGTGTAAAATTGCAGTCAAAAAGATTTCTAGCATTCTTTGAAACAACCTCTAATATATGTACATAGGAATAAATGCACAAGTGACTTCAAACCATACTCTTCGTCCTGATTTCATTGTTCCCGATAAAACATTACAGTAACTGTTCATAGACAACACACTGAAGCACTAAAGTCGATATATAACTAAACTGGACCCTTTTTTCCCCCAACCGAAAATCCAAGAATTTGTATTGCACAGTGCGAGTGCATCTATTTTTAGAAAGAGGGCTTTTCTTAATATAACTACTCACTTTATTGCTTCGTTACAAAAATTCATAGTTTCCGACCTACATTATTAAATATTTAGGCTAAATCTCCTATCACATAATATTTAAACTTTGTTTTCATTATATTATATATTTTCCTGAACCTATTTGCCCAATTATTTACGAATACAGACAGTTTAATGAAGTGGTATATCATATACGCAGCGATGTCCGCCATTACAAGTTCATTTACGGTTTCAAACTGATTTTATACAGAAAATACGCAAATACAGCCATTAAAATCTCCATTTATTAAAAAAAAAAGAAATAAATTAGAAAACGCTCTTCACCGATCATATTTTTTAAAAGCAAATTACTATTTGCATATTGATGTTTAAATTTCAAAACAGAATTTGATATATTTTCATCATAGCACAGTGTGCTCAACTTCATGAAATCAAGCAGTGATATCTTGCTCTGCAAAGGGTTAATGGTCAGTTAGCTATTAAAACTTGCATGTGAATATGCAAGAATTTCTTTGTCGCCATAAGCTGATTGATATCAACACCATGTAAATACATTTGGCCTTGGGTTACAACAGTGCCAGAACTTACTGGCTACAGCGAGGGGGCATCTCAAAGCCGTAATCTACAGTCATTTTACGTCCGAAAAATCACAGGGCGAAGTCGTTTTCGCTTTCCTAACAGAAGAAGGTGAAGTTTACGTTTCTCAGGCGACTTTTTCGCCTGCTTCGCCTGATAGCGTGACCCCTGATATATTCCAAAATTATCTTTGTGTATTAAACCCATTTCTGTAACTATCTGGTACCTTCCTCCAATAGCAGAATAGGTTTAAAAAACATTTAACGAAAGACTATTGATATGCTTGAAAGCATTCATTAGCCAACCAGCAGTGTACTATGTACTATTAGGTAGTACATTTGTAGTATGTGATATAAATACCAAAGTAAGTATGGAAATTATCTGACACCCCATTCTTGCATGTTTCTATGCATTTAGACCATTCAAATAATTGTCCGCACATAATTTATGATAGTTACACTTAAACTATACAACTGTTTCGCGCAAATCTCACAAATCCTGAAACTTAAAATAAGAAAAATGTAATTATTAATAACCACAATATAATAATCAATTTAATAAATGATTATTAATATGTGTTCATTATTAATAGCTTAAGCATTAAACTCTTGTATACATTGCAATACGGGGTCCCGAATGGTCAAGTGGTCTAAAGAGCTCACTGTTATGGATCACTGCCATCTCACCTCTGTCTGCGTGTGTTCGAGTCTTGGGCTCGGCCAAAGTGGATACATGAGAAAGCTTGCCAGTAGCTTCTCATAGGTCGGTGGTTCTTTCCAGGGTTTTCCTGCGTTCTTCCTCCGCCATTTATACTGGCCGCCATGTATAGCCTATCTTGTGCTGAAAGATGGCGTTAAACCCTACAACAACAACAATTCGCCGGACTGGATTCATGTGATGGTCGTCCGAGAGATATGCATTGGTACGTTAATGTCTTTTGAATGGATATGTGTAGTTTTTCAGTCTTCTTGCGATTCTGAAGCAATAAAAGACGCGTGAGAAAAGTCGAATCGAGCGGTGGGTTGTGGTCATGCTTGCATTCCTTGTATTCATTTATAGTACCAATAAGGTGATTTCATGTTGTCGGAAATTTCGTCGTGCTTTATTGATAAAACGTCATATACTATATACAACACATACGATGTGCGTTTCAGTGTTTTCATTGCGTTCCGGTGTTACGGTGCGTTTCGGTGTTTCTATGCACCCCACCCACCGCACGTTAAGACCATTCGCATACCATTAGCCCTTACTGTAGTAAGTGCGCCGAAACTTTGGACTCCAGGATAATTACCTTTTTGTCGTAACGTCTTTAAATACAGAATACCAGGATGAAAAACTACAGTTTAAAACATTCTCAACCTTCATCTTCATCGACGGAAAGCCTTCCTCTTAATTAGAAAAGAAATGTAGAACGAATTTGACAGTAACCAAACTCAATCACTGAATCAGTCCACGCTGAGCCAATTCAATGATTTGACAGTCTCACTGTCACTGCTTCACTTGATTTAACGAAAATGTCATAAAATCTTGTGTTTATATTAGTTCACTAACGATAATGTACAGTCGTAGGCTAGGAGGTCTCGGGATTCTATGATACGTAATTTTTACGTTCCGACCCAGTGATTGTTTGTGTAGTTAAAGTGATGCAATCACCTCCAATGTGAAGAGTCCAAAAGTTGTTTTTCTTATTGTAATTTCGTCCGGTATTGTGTTGGAGCTCCCTGATTTTGTGGTCTAAGTAATTAATAGATCTATTTATAGGCATAAAGGACAGGGCCTGAACAAATCAAGTATTGGGGTGGGTTTTTTTCCAAATGTCAAAAGGACCCTGATTTTCCTCGAAAGGGCACCAAAGGAAAAGTCTATGTTTCTACTTAATCAAAGTGTGCATAATACCCAATAAACGTGCGCAAGACTAAAACAATAGTCAAATTTCAAGTGAAATTTGACTGTACGTTTGTGTGTGTGTGTGTGTGTGTGTGTGTACGTTTTTTCTTAGCCGGGGCAGGCACGGACACAATGGACCCCCTCCCATCCGGCCCCGACGGGGACTGATTGCAGTGCTGGGGAAGTGAACGTGTTCATACTCTGAAATTAGAATTACGTACGTTGTTAATGAGAATGTAGCAGGAATGTTGTACTCAGAATACGTTTATTCTTATGTAGAGGAGTCATAGGCAGAAAGTTAAAATTCTTGCTCGCTGGTGATACAGGTTATAAATGGGGCTTCCACTGAGACATTCAATGTCCTGGTTTTGGTTTGTGCTTAAGTTAAAGTAGTCCGATTTTCCTTAGACCCTTCTCACCAACTTTAATTATTTTGACATGTATATTGGGGTGTAAAAATATTGCAAATTGGGCGGGAAGGTTCAGAGGAAACTCACACTTAAGTTTAAAGCTGTCGTGGTGGTTAGAAAACTACATTATGAGGTGCGCGGTATTACCGATATACCGGTTTACTGTGGTAATTTTTTTCCGGTGGTACGTACCTCGATACTTTTTCACTGTACCGGTAGTTCGGTCGTTTTCGGCAGTAAGGATTCACGGAAATTCCCGAGTAATCTTGTTACGAGTTTCATGATACTAACGGCATGTTATTCTTTTTTATTTTTTTACAAAACAGTTGTATTTGTCACAAGTTAATTTTAAATATTACAAATATAATTATATTTATGATACTTTACTAACGTTTGACATGTATTTTATGATACTTTAATAATGTTTGATATGTATCACGTATGGCAACGTGGTGGCCAAATGGAATGATGTGAACTATATTCGCGTCAAGCACAATATTTGAAAAACTTTCGGATTTAGAAAAAATAAGTCATATTTTAATTATTTACTAGCATTTGTCAATGTGTTAAGTAAATTCATTCATTTGTAAGACTTCGAATCGTCCTAAGATTTTCAATACAGCACTTGTTTTTGTTTTACTATTACGCAATTTTTGAAGTCCACAAAATATTTTCTTTTTTGTTGAGTAAGCGTGTTTTATGTTCACTTGATGGTTACTCTCTCTCTCTCTCTCTCTCTCTCTCTCTCTCTCTCATAAATATCTTGCTCGGGTGTTGGCAATCACTCATAGCTTCCCTGTGTACTATAGCAATAGAGTAGCTAGTCAATTGTAGGCTTCATTGTCAACACTCCCTGTTTTTATCAACAAGCTCTCTAATATCAGCACAATGCCTTTCACATTGTGTCATCAATAGTGTAAGTTTAATGGTCCCACTTTAGTTACAGCTTTAATTTTACAACCAATACAAATATTAACATACACATAGCAAATTCATCTACTATTGCATAATTGGGGTGGGAGTCTGCGATTTTCTTTTGAGCAAGGATATTTTTTCTTTTATCTCAAGAAAAAATATTTTTTTAAATGATATAATGGATATAATATGATGTCATTTTTCTATAAATCAGCGTAATATATTTTTCCAGCTATTGATAGACTAAATTTCTATCATTAAAAAAGCGTCAGGCATCTTCCAGAACATTAAATTATTGGTCCCTAGTGTAATTACGGTATACCGTGGTATGTGTCTCGGTATGTTCTGACAAATAGCGGTATCCCATGGTACAAGATGTTTCGTGATACTAGCTCCACTACAGTCCATCACGCACTGTAACGTAAGTTCGCTGTCATTGCTCAGGATATCAGCTGCATCAGCCCTGCAGACGTGGTTGTGGAGGAATCTGAGTGACGGTTTGCTTAGATTAGCCTATTCCCGTGTCTTGCGCATCAGTGTGAGTTAAATGCCTCCTTAACCATGTATTTCCATAGTTGTTTGCCAGGGAGTTATCAATCAAGTCAAAGCTAGGCCCGTGGAAGAGAGTATTTCTGTAGAGTTTTTCTGATGTACCTTTATCGTTTAATGTCAGCTGCCTATTTGCAATCTCGAACGACACAGATTCAGGCTGACTAGTAGTGTTGCCGAAACGTGCCAGTGTTTCATTTCGATGTGAGAATATATGTTGCTTGCGCCTACAAGTATCTAGACAGCGGATGTAGCACATCTCTCTGGAAGAAACTATCAGATGAAGAATCGTGAATTCAGACATTTTCAAAGTTCCCAGATCTGCTGTGTAACTTCTAGGTCGTAGACAGCTTGTGGGCGTGAGAAGATGCTATACATATTGTGAGGTACAATAGGGTTCATCCCATTCTTCGAGAGAAGGATTGTTTCCACGATGGAATACAAAGCTCTTCTCCGTTTTTGTGTCCTGTCCTATATAACTGCTTTTATGTCGGCAGTCCTGGAAATACTAAGGTGGGTTGTTGAATTGGTTTCCATAATTATCGTTTTACCCAGGTTCATGGCATTATGCTGCTCTTCTTTTCGGGTAGTTTAAGAACAGGACGTCACTTTTTGAGTGTGTTGACTTGGTCAGCGCTTAAAAAGTTATTGATTGTTTGTAGACCGATCTTCAGGTCTACTGGGTTGTTAACAACCATTGACAAGTGGACAGCTATTGTGGGCGATCCCATGAAGGTGGACCCGATTCACGCCCCAAGATTCTTCCGTTGGATTGCGCGTAACAGCATTTGTAGAGGGTAAGAGATATTTTGACGGCTTAGTTAATTCCATGTTCAACATGGGAGTGGTAGCTGAAGTGGTCGAACCATTTTATTTTGTTAACTGGTACAGTATGAACGTCTTTTAGGATGAAGCAGAGATTGCCTGTAATACTATGTGTATGTAGCTTCCTCAGGAGGCATATGCTATATGAAATCAAAGTTTTTTTCAGCATCAAGGGTGGCTATGGCAAGCATTTTGTTGGTAATTCTTGCGTTATTGATTGCTGCATGATTAGGGGAAGTGTTTTTTGTGTGTGAAACCCTTTTGGAGTTTATTTTAGGCAAGGTTAGATTACTGTCTGGCGGGGTTGAAGCCCTGTTTCTTTCAGTTTTCTAAGGGTTTTGGCCACCGTGATGCACTTGTAGTTGCTGGGTAACTTATGGTCCCTCTGCTTTTTCGCACTGGTGTGATGATCCTCACATTTATAACTCCTGGGATACTTTTACACAGGATAATGATGTTCAGGAGTCTAATGAGGTATATAGTCATGGGCAGGTCGCCATAATTAAGATGTTCTGTGGTCATGCAACGTGGAAGACCTAGAGTCGTGACACCATTCCAAGGGCTTCAGGCTTTGGTCATCTTATTGTGTCCATGTCCCCGGATGGCAGCTGATTTCCAGGACGCTTTCCAGATGGAATATATCTATCGTGTTGTGGAATTGGCCGTTGCTACCTTGGCAGTGTTGTGTTAGGTCGTGATGTTTAATGATGGTGTTTAGGTATATGTCTTGTTCGTTCTTGTTCCATATAGGTTTGTTTAGCCTATTTCCCTGACTTTTGCTTGCTTCCCAGTTGTTTTTGATGTCACCTCTAATCAGTACTTTTACCATTGTATGATGGATGTGTTGAGTGGGTCGTGTGACGCTACGTTAACAGAGCAAAGGTTGACATTGTGGTTAGTTAGGATATAGTCTATTTCGGTCATGATGGTATAAGTTGTTTTTGGCAGGGTAGATGACAGGGCGCATGAGATTGTTGGCTTCTACAAGCTGCTGGATCACCTTGTCAAATTCCATTGGTGACTTCCTGTGCGTGGAACAGTTTGAATCACCTCTAATGATGATTGTGTGGATTCCTCTACACTTGTCAAAGATCTCTTGGAGCTCTGCTATAGAATCCAAGAATTCTGATAAGGATGAAGTTTTACTCCGCTGCCATTTAATGCATGTACACCGAGATGATAAAGAACAGACCAGATACCGTCTGTATGCTGATTGCTAATGTTCTCCTGCTCCCGCCTGGGACTCACTTGATTGCACAGTCAATCCATTTGTTTCAGATGATCGATATCCCGCCATAGCCTCTTATCCTTTCTTTGGTCTTATTCGTCTGCCTCTTTCGAAACATGGTTGTACTGGGGGAAATGTTCTGCAAAAATGTTGGTTTCAAAATAAAAACGCCAGTGTTCCTAAATACGGGGGATGTCAAATTTTGATAGTTATTTTCCTTGGTATACGATGTTGCTTCTCACAGTTGGCAGTCGAAAGCCCACGATGTATTCGATGTGTCCTATGTTGTGCCGGAATTGGGTGTGGTACAAAGATGTATGTAGATATGTGTTACATTAATGGTCCATTTGGAATTCTTGTTTATGCAGTGTTTATCTGGCGATCTATTTGAAATAGTATTGCTCTGTCGAGTTTCCTTTGGACATGAGTCTGAGAGTTGTTGGAGGGGGTGAGGCAGGTACAGGGTTTTCTGCGGTTTGATTTCCCTGGATATATGTCAGTAGCGGGATGGATTGGGCCTCACTTGGCAGCCATTGTTCATGGTAGTTATAGACGAATGAGTAGGGTGTCTGGTGTTGTGGTGTGATTGTAGAGTGGAGAAGTGCGTCCATATCTGTGATGCATGCCTGATATGGTGTCGCTGAGTGATTGTTGTGCATTTGGTGAGTAAATTATTATAAAGTTTCAGATACGTATTTCATATTTAACACGAAATTAATGCTATACTTTCCACTGTGTTTCAAATATTCAGTAGGTTACAATTAAAGTATGATTGAAATTAAAAACTGAGCAAACATCAGACATTTGATCAAGAACATTTTATATAAATTTCATAACTGGTGCCTCCAAACAATTCTTTTTAATAATTGAACGGAAGGCAGTCTTTGGAAGTCCTCTTGCTAATGCAGTGATTTTACGGTAGATATGTCAGTAGCAGCAGCAACATCAACAACAACAACAATCATCATCATCATCATCATCATCATTAATACATGATCAAAATTCGTTGATGTTTATATTCGTTGTAATTATCAGGATTGAGATCACCCCTGCAAATTTAGTGCAGATAAATTCGACACAAGTCATGACAACACATGCCAATTAAATGCAAACCAAAGTCAGGGTGGTTCAGTGGTAGATGGCCCAAGCCAGCTCAGCCTAGATAAATGAGCGTGAGACAACCTTAATCACGCATTCTTAAAACTAATCTTGTGGACACGTATTTTCAACGTATTAAATCGTAGAACTAGAGTAGGATTTGTGTTTATACTTGTGTTTTCAACATATTTACAGCAAATCTTTGGTTCATTAGCAACAAATCATGTTAAGCATTGTTTTTTAAGAACAAGCCCCCACCCCCCTCCCGCTACGGACAACAGTAGCGGCTTCGTGAATACTTAACTGTTCTGTTGCACTAATATTAAACAGTGAAGAAAAGCTTTTACCGGAGGAAAAGAGGTTGGAAATAGTGATACCTACTGAGGTTACTAATGTAACAGTAACCTACAGAGCCAGTCTGATTGAAATAAGATCCCCCACTATCTTACGTGAAGGACAGCGGAGATCTGATTTTAATCAGATTGCCTACAGAGCCGCTGTGAACAGAGGAGAACGCATATATTTTTGTATGTCGTAGCTTTGTTGAACGGATTCTTCTTTTGGAGTGGAAGAAACTGGGTGGCCGAACAGGTAAGACCAAGTTTAGGTATGGACTATAGTGGACCTTAATAAAAGGGTGCAACTGTATGATAAATTATTTAAAGGTACCTAAAATATATAGTCCACAAATTCTTTAATTCCAATAAAATATCTTTTGGAATTTTACCTTTGACATTTTACTATTGTTTTCAGACAGAGCGCCATACTTTTGCTGTTTCTTCCGCTGGGCATGAAGAATTTACAATCTCAGCCTAACTTATGGATTCAACCCGACACACAGATTCAGCAGAAAATCTAACATCTGTGGCGTTCAGCCTAAATTTTAGTACCGGAAGTCCCTTCGACACAGTAACCGATGACACTACACCCACCGTTGACTCACCATCTAGAGCCGATGTTCACAGCATTGCAGTGGATTTCAACGTCACGTATGTCATCAGCACAGAGGCAAATGCTACGTATCTCGTCAACGACGCATATAATCCTGACGGATCATCAGCAACCCTAACTACACCAAGGCGGATCGATCAGAAGTTTCAGTGCTTCGAGTCTGTGCCACCGAATCCAATCAAAATCAACGTGTTCAGATTTGAATACTGTTCCTACATGATCGAGAGAAGGGGAGCACACAGCTGGAATGGACTGATAAATAAGACATTTTCCACTGCCGGTCTGTGCTTGTTCAAATACATCCTGTCCTTCAAATAAACCCGTAATGTCTTCTGTCTGGTACGTAGTCTGAATTTCGTTGTTAAACTTACAAAGTATCCTTTTGAAGTCAATTGCCTCTACCATTTTCGGCCGATGTAGAAAGCACCGCTGTTATATGTTATTGGTTAGTTGGCATTATATACTAAGAGAAGCAACTTTGACATCCCATAAATGTCGCTAGGACATTGCCCTGAAATATGTGATCGAGCTGCCAAGGTGTAGATAGGGTTAACATATCGGAACCTTGGCTAGCGAAGATGGTGACACCACAGACGCCTCGATCTTAGATGATGCCTCTATCGCAGATGACGTCTTCAAAGGTGCACGAGATGGTCCTGTAGACACCACCCTAATCGAAGACAGGTAGCAATAACTGAAAGTGTGACATATGCATGGATAGTAATCCAGTAGTTTGCTTAAATTATTAAAATATATTTCATACAAGTTATACGGTTAGACAAATTGTGAAATAATTGAAAAAGCTTCTTTGATATGGACAATTTTACTTTGCATTCCACGATGACTTTCGCATACTAAGTTAATAACCTACGTTGTTTTGTTTTAATGTTGAAAGTATGCCTGCATGCCTGTACACCTGTTTCCAGGTCTCTTGGTGAACCAGCACTTACGAGCACCATCATCGCAGAAGGAACGGAGGTCACATTCAATGTCCTTGAAGAGGGAGCACTCGTCGAAAGAAACTGTTGTCCTCAGATAGTATTTCCTACTGCGTGAAGGTAATTAAATGCCAGATAAGAAATAATCTTCTAGTTACGGAATAATAAGCTTAACTTAGCTATCTTTATTTTGATGCTCAAAACATTTAGAATGAATCAATGAGCGGTACATTATCATACTTATTTTGACGTGAAAAACATTTAGAAGGTTCACTATAGTTATATTATATTATTATATGTGTGTGTGTTATTTGGATTTTTAACGTAGCTTTAACAATTTTTGCAGTCATATGTTATGAGCCTATGCTCTTAAACTAAGTAACAGAAAAGAGTGAAAGATAACAAAATTTCTAAAATTGAATAAATAATTTATTTCCCTAGAATACAAAGTGAAAATGAGAAAAAAAGACCTTAATGGTATTGCGAATTAAATCCCAAAATAATCCAAGAATTGCAGACAAAAGTACTAATACTTTAAAGTCTTGAATAAAATTCAGTACAAGTCCAGAATAAATCCATAAACTGACGGCGACAATGTGTCTTTGGTAGTTTGTAGATTGTTGATATACCAACAGTCTTTTGTTGAATCACAATAATATAATTCCAGGTTTGAATACACTATAAATTCCAGTAACTGTCTCTATCGAAGAATTTTATCAGAGCACTTTTGTATTTCCAAAGACAGTAATCACTTGAATTCAATAATTTGAAGAAATACAATTTCCAGCCCAAAAATGAAATACTGGACACAACATATAATACAGCTTAAAAGTCCTAGGTCTTAAAGCACGAGTGAAAAAAAATATTCTCTCAGTTGCAGGATTATATCGTTCTCTACTTGACCTCAGGTCACAATTCGCATTTCCTAATGTTACGTGTAGGCTCGTACAAATGTAACAGAAGAAAAGAATGAAGCCAACAAGCTTTGTATATTTTAACAAAATAATTTATTTCCCTAGAAAACAATGCAAAAATTGGAACAGGGACTTACGGTTTGTGAATATAATCCAAAATTTAATCCTAGGATTGAAAAATATAAGTCCTATCACTAAACAGTTCTAAAAGAATCCGGGTTCGAATCTCGATGAAATTCCAATATGGAGGCGATGACGTCAGATGTCTGTACTGATGGTAACAGATCCTCGATTGAATCACAGTTTATAATGTTTCCTTTAAACTCCAGAATAAATTTCCACTGAATTTCTTAGTCCCAGACCTTTTTATAAAAAAGTACACTTGTTTAGTTTTCCAGAGAATAAATTATTAAATTCCAAAAATAGAAAAACTTCAGAACAAACCGGCATCAACAATATAAAACACCTTGTACCTTCAAGGTGTTAAGAATACGACTGGCTGGAAAGCTCTCGGAATGAGTATTTAACCAAACATAAACGTCATTTCATTCCCGCGTGATGGGTCACGTGGTCTCTTTACATTTGAACAGCGTAATAAAAAGAATGAAAATTAGCACGTAGGCAAGAATAGCCCTATCTAAGAACCAAACTCTCACTCTGAAAATATATAAAAAATAAAACATTGTTTATTCAGACTAACACGTAGGCCGAAATGACCTTGGCAATAGCTAATCGTTTTCGCGTAGTGTTTACAAAATCTATGAACCAGAGTGAGCTAAAAATAGTGCTGAAGAAATATTTTTACGTTCTAAACAATCTGAATTTACTGGAAAAAAATATCGAATCCCGTGAAAATAATCATTACAATAAAATGTAATGAACAAAAATAAAATTAAAAAAAAAATTTAAAACTAACACACAAGCAATTTAATTACATATACGTAACACTAAAAAAAAAAAAACAACCATTACCTAATGGAAAATAACCTTCTTGAATGATCCTAATGTTTACAAAAAAAAACATAACCTGGATTATGTAAAATACACTGAGGAATTTCGACACCTAGACCTAGACCCAAATAAACATATTTAATTCTGTTAGTAATAATACTGTTTTTAATCCCATACACATTGAGAATAATGTAGCTGTGTAATAGTTGTTTACACAGAATAAAAGGAAAAAAAATTAGTTTGGGTCTAACAAAAATTAACTCAGTTTTGGACAAGGTCAAGTCCAACATACAATGTTACATTACAATATCATGTAATGAACCGCCCCCACCCCCCACCCCCCAAAAAACCAAACTAACTAACAAACAGTTAAATTAAATATACATAACACATATCGCTACGATATCTGCAGTGGAGCAGCTTATAGTATTATCTAGCACAGGGGCATTATACCGCAGACTTGTAGCATGACGTCGCACCCAGTCACATCATCCTGACACCAGGCTGACCAGTCATAACACTAACGTCTTAATGTTGAGCGCTTAGCGAGGCAGCAGTAAGTACCATTTTTACAAACCTTTGGTATGACTCGGCCGGGGTTCGAACCTATATTATTGTATATCTCATTTACATCTACACTTTTCATCATTTTCCTGGAAAGGATCATGGAGGATGAACACAAGGGCACTGTCAGCATCGGAGGAAGAACAATCACCAACCTTCGCTTCGCAGATGATATTGATAGTTTAGCAGGAGATGAAAAAGAACTGGCTAACTTGGTTGAGCGCCTCGACACAACCTCCACAGCATACGGTATGGAGATTAGCGCCAAAAAAAAAAACCAAACTGATGACAAACAACACCAATGGCATCAGCGCAGAAATAAATGTCAGTGGAAAGAAGCTGGAAAGAGTCACAAGCTTCAGGTACTTGGGATCAATTATCACAGATGAGGCCCCAAACCAGATCTACAATGCAGGATTGCCCAGACAACAGCAGCAGTAACAAGGTTGAGACCAATATGAAAAGATACCAACATTGCTTTTGATTTCAAAATAAGGCTGATGCGCTAGATTGTCATATCCATCTTTCTGTATGCTTGTGAAACATGGACGCTCACATCAGATCTACAAAGAAGGATTCAAACCTTCGAAATGAGATGCTACCGCATGATCTTGGGCATCTCATACATTGACCATGTAACCAACGAAGGAGACCACAACAGGATCCAAGGAGCCATCGGATTCTATGAAGACCTCTTGACCACTGTAAAAAGGAGCAAACTGAAGTGGTACGGTCATGTCTCAAGATCATCTGGACTGGCAAAAACAATCTTGCAAGGCACAGTGCGAGGGTGCAGAAGAAGAGGCAGACAGAAAAAGAGGTGGGAAGACAACATTAAGAAGTGGACAGGCATGGGATTTGGAGATTTTCAAAGGGCAGTAGAGAACAGGGAAAGATGGAGATAATTGGTTGTAAAGTCAACTGTGGTGCCCCAACGACCTCTTGGGTTAATGGATTGATGATGATGATGATGATGATGATGATGATGATGATGATGATCTCATTTACATTTGTTTCACATGAGGTAAGTAGAGGTTATTTGTGTTATCTTTTCAGAGGCAGATGGACGGCTGCACGCAGTGGCTATGCAGTGTCCGACGGAAGCAGCTGGCTCGCTACGCAGACGTGTTACAGACAGGAGGGAGGGGGGCAACCGGGGATAAATCCATGGGACCCGGACCTGTAAGGGGGCCCGGGCCGAGCAACTTTTTAATTTTACAAAAGAAAAATTTTGCTCGAACAAGAACTAGAAGAGGCCCGGGTGTTTCTTACCCCAGGGCCCGTGATCGCTCTCTACGGCCCTGTTTGCAGTGGTACTACACGTCACTGCCACCCAGTAGATCCACTGATGGCCAAGAGCGTCCGAATCAAGAGAGATGCCAGTAAGACCTAATGAACAAAGACATCACAATAATACCGAAATGAAAAGTAGAAATGCAATAGAGCGAATTAATCTATCATTGATCTATATTTTAAAATTCTTTATTATTGATGGTAATATTTTCTGTGCATATGGATGCTTTTCAGCGTTAAAAAATCCTAAACAACGGCGTAACGTCATGCAAATTGCGTAACTCAACATCTGTCGCGAAGTAATTCCGTTAGGTTGCAACAGAACAACGTTGTTTTTCCGTTTTCGGATCATTAAGGGAGCAGTTCGGGATGTACATGCTCCGGCTGGAAGGAATGTTGAGGATAAGATGGTAGAGGTGTTCGATAGGAATGATTTCAGTCTGCACAGCCTGCATCGCTGAAAAGGTCAGTGGAGCGATCGCGGCAGAATGTGCACCCACAAGAATCATATTCTGTTGAGTTCTTCTTTGCGTTTTTAACTTTGTCATTAAGTTTATTTTAAATACAGAGACAAAAACGGAGAAAGATTTAACCTAGTTCAAACAATCAACAGTGACTTAAAACTTAGTTATATCACAATTTTGCTTGATCTTTTTCAATTAACTAGTCAAGCTACTAGTCGGGTTGTACAAAGGCCTGTTGATACTCGGATACGCAAGACTTTGAATAAGAATAATTTCAAAGAGATAGGACACGTGGAAAACACGTTGACACTAAATCAACAGTTATTAGCAAGAATGGTACAGAGATAGCTAACATACTCCCAGAGATACAATTACAGATTGAGGAGAACAGACATAAAAGTTTTCAGATGCACTGGATTAGTTCACACAGAGATTCAGAATCTTATCTAGTGTTGTACAAACATTTTGGGTGGTAAGGGAAGAAGTAAGTGAGGATCATCTTTATCCAACATTCAACAATATTCTTCTTTAGAGATGGTGCGTAATTTGTGAGTAATTGAACAGAGAATAAGCCCTGAGATGGATGCTTTGGAGACAGAGAAAATATAAAACCAATTTCTGGAAAGCAATGGAACTTTTCAGTCACAGGTTGAACAGTTGCAGAAGGATATGAATAACGAAATCCAATAAAATGATCAAAAGATAAATAATCAAATGAACCATTTTAGCACAAAAACTCAGTGTTTTCAACAAAAAGATAACAGCTAACACCAATACTATCAGAGTTGCAGAAGAGGAATGATGTAATCTGGATAGCCAACAAGATGAGTACAATAAAAAGAAGACAAAGATTAATGAAAGCCTGAAAGAAACGTACGTCTAATCTATTATAAATGTTAATAAAAAGATCAGATCGATAAAAGATGCTACATTCTCAGAGTTTTCAACAGGTTACAAGTTGATGTTAATAATTTGAAACGCCCTTAACAACAATAAACTTTAACAAACTTTACAGACAGTAATTTTAAAGTTGATTCAAGTATACCGATAACACCTGGTACTCTCGCGATCGATATAAAGGTAGAAGGAAATGGTAATAATGCAGTTGTAAATAATTAAGGCAGAATGCTCATAAACAACATCACCATATCCTATGGAAGTGATGATCCTATAACAAGTATGACTGTGCAAAGTGTCATTAAGGATAAATTGTTATGATCAGATGTATGTAATGCACACTATATTGGTGTGGTAAAAAGTCTAGAATACCTATAAACTTGTAGATACTAACAGACTGTTGCTACAGCATCCATGTACTATTCATCAGAATTTCAAATTTAACACAGAACTTACAAACGACGCTAAAGTGATAGAAGAGGGCAATTAAGATTATGAATTAAAGAAAAAAAAAAAAATATTAATCTCTCCAGTAGGATAAGATCACCTCGGAATTAGTTATCCTTGGAATTAATTACAGATATATAAATTGGATTCTTTCTTTTATAACTATATCACAGGAGAGATAGCAGTTGACATAACAGCCAGTACAAGTCTAACGAATCCCACGCTTGGTTGTCTAGAACGAGCTTAAAGGTGTTTTAATGTTTTGCAAAATTAGTATAGGAAACGTTTCTCCGCTCATCGATATAAAAATAAAAATCTCAGTGACTATGGAAAGTCTACCAAATAAGGTTTACGCTCAGAGTTTTCAACAGAAGAATCAGTTTTCAGGATCCATATAGTATTTATTTTACGAGCATTTAAAAGATACGGGAATTAGCATCACAAGTGTTGACAATATTTGCACTGACAATTCATGTATCTGACGTGATTTAAGAATGGTGACAGACTAAATAATAGTGGTCATAGTTTACGAAACGTTCAACAAGGTATCAAGCAGCCTACACATAAACAGGAAAGACAATGTAGATACTTATAAAATTTATATTTATTTCGTGTCTGATGCTTTTGTTAAGATTCAAAACAATGAGATAAAATCAATTATGTTCTTGCCATGTCCGCAATGTAATCTTGTTTCACAATGAATTAATAGCGTTGGTTTTTAAGACAGATATATTTATTTTTAAAAATCATCATAACATGATAATGTGTCAAAACATTTTGGAAAAGCATTATGCAGTAAATCTATAATACATTATAGTTGACAAACATGGCGTAGGCACTGTTTTATCTTCGATGGTTTAATGGTAAATGAAGTCTATTATTATAACAAATGACTCGTTTTCTTTTCATACATTCACTAACGTCTTGTTCACAGAGGATTGCAGTACATTACGCAGCAATAAGACTTTAATAATATAATTTTGATATTTCTAAAGTTACGAAAAAATGTTTATTTGAGTAAACGAAAATCTGTAATAATCATATTTTCATCATGCGACCGACTGGATATTAAAATATAACCCAAATGATCTGTGAACAACAGTTTTTATACTTTTGGTCTTAATTCCTCATACTCAAGCCCTGCATTTTACTCAAAGCAAATTAAAATATTTTAATACAATTTGCTCTTCGGTAAACGGTAGGCATGTATTCCCTGTTGATTGATTTGAGGTCGATGCAAACCCCAAAAGAAATGAATTTAGTTGATTTAATTGTCAAGTATAATTCGTCACCATTCTTGATGTGAATTATATACAACTTTCTGCCTTTGGTACAATGTCATATTAAAAATTATAATAAATAAGGCATGGAAAACATTTTTGGTGTTGATAATTTATTTTTATTTTACAACTTAACTTTTTTCAGGCATTATTTTTATTGAATTATTTGCAATGTAACACAGTCTTTTACGTTCGATAATTTTTCTGGTGTATTTAAAATAATTCAACAATTTTGCTTTACAAATGTGTCTGCGTGTGATGTCTGCTCATCTGTAAAGATGCAATTTTGAAAGTCTTAGTATTCTAACATGGCAATACCTTCCATCTTTTGTCATTTGGACCACCATACCGAAATATGACTAACATGTTAGCATGTCTATGTCTCTTAATTTCACTTACTGTAACCGTGTCATGCTAGATACCTCAACTATTTCAGAAACATTATGGACATGTCAATTTCCTAATGTTTTCTATATGTATCAGGCATCTGTTAAGTCCATGACTGTATCTATCCAAACTTTATTTTGATGGTGTCTGTTATGTCGATGATTATCTCCCGTAATCTCTTTCGGGTAATTTAAACTTAATTTCACAGGAAGAAAAAACAGTTATTACCAATATTTTCACGTCTATACAAGCTAAATATGTTTTTAATTTATCTTATGAAAACCTGATCGGATCTTTCTCTACCCAGATGAAACCTATCTAAGTGTAATGTTGAAGGTTAGTCACCACAACCATCCATCTTGTACGTTCGCTTTCCCGACCAAATTTAGTATTTAAAATGCCGAATATTGCATGAATTATCAATTTCACTTTTGTTCATTATTTTCAGAGATTTAGATATATGTTTATATGTTTACCTTATTGAAAGCGTCTCTTCACAAGTCTGATTTCCTTGTCTAGATGTATCTTTCCGCAAAAAAATAAAATAAAATAAAAACACATTGTGAATCTCCTCCAAATATGGTTCAATATCATTGACAAATTCATGCTCAGCTTGATTACTGCCACCATAAAATCTGTACTCATACATTTCTGCTAAACCAAGTCTTTTCGTTTTGAGTCTGTTCATTTTTGTTTATTCATATGTTTTCATTGTTTTCTAGAAGGAACGTGCATTAAAAATAAGTGTAATATGTTTCTCTCACGCTTTTGAGTACTGGCATTTAAAACATTAAAATATTCCTTTAGATTTACGTAACTAGGGGTATTCAATGTATTTTTAATTATATACATAACTTAGATGGTTTAGTGGAATCGCTTCAAAATTATACATACATCGGTTGTATACGTGTGCGTGTGTATCATAACTTTATATAAGTGCATACGGAATATCATGTATTTTCAAAGAACCGATCTAATAAAGCGGCACTGATTTGGGAGCACTTGTTACCGACATGGCTGCTAGTGTCGTGGATATATGAATCATACATTGTAAATTCATGTTGTTTTGTTTTGTTTTAGACATTGTCCGTTTTTCGTAGCTGATCTTCACGGTAACAGATATTAGTATATCTTCTCTTTTTCCGAATTTTCTATGCAAACCGCTTGAATAAAAACACGTGTGAAAATAGACCCGCACTTCAAAGTGTCGATACAATTTTCATTTTAAAACATAAAATCTATTATATATCCAGTAATCCAGTTGTCACACGCCTCGTAGTGGGTTAGCTCCCTTATTAACGTCCGCGTGAAAACAAATTCAGCTTCAAAATCTCTTAGTTTGTTTCGCGTGCAGATAGCCATAAACTTTAGTAATTTGTACCAACTCGTACTCGCTCAAATGAATATGCTGTATTGAATCAGGGAAAGAGCTACAGTGTTTTATATGGTATCATACACCTATAGCAAGGGATACTAATCCTTTTATTCTTTCGTGTCGAGAAACTTTCACACATGTAGAGGCGTGGTACCTCTAATTATTTTATTTTATAAATTGTAATGAAAAATGTTCCGGTAAAATAATTAGAGGTACCACGCCTCAACATGTAGGTCAATATTCTTTAGTGATGCCACTACAACAGAGATGCGGTGGGGGGGGGGGGGGATGCAGTTTAAAACCGCCCCCTTTGTTTTTTTTCTTTTTTCTTATGACAGTTGCCAACTACACCATCCCCACATCCAGAATATAAGTTTTATGAGGAATTGCCCCCGTTACACCCAGGTGAATTGAAATACTATGAAAATTTTAACTGCATAAAAGCTACTGTTGGCGCGCCTTTTGTCTGGCGTTAGGGGGCAACTGCAACCTCCCAACACCCTCGTGTCGTCACTGTGAATAGAGGCCTATTGTCAGGTTTGTGAAATGTCTTTTATTTGTGCTAAAAAAAAATCACACCACACACTATAACACATCAGATAAGAGCGCCGCAATGAGCAAAAATATAAATCATATCATTGGTAGTCTGCTTATTTTATGACGATTGAGATATATAATTCAATTTTTCAAGGCGAAATGAAAATGCGTTGTGGTTTAGAATTTTGAGAATGTTCTCCAACATCTTACTTCTATTCTGTGTACATAATCATAAAACATATTCGTCATAGCAATCATTTCCACCGAAGAATCCAGCCCTCCTAAGCAATATTTAATTTATTTAAAGCAAAACAAAATACCCCACCCCACCCCAAACAAACAAAAACAAAAAAGAAAAAAAAGCATCTGCAATATCTGTAGCAGATACTTTAAAAGGAGCGACGGGAAGATGATGTCATTAATTTTGTTAAACTTTTTTTTTTTTATTCACAATATCACTAAGTACTTCAAGCAAAAGCTTT
>JAECUM010092949.1:0-42972 GCA_016617855.1 Megalonaias nervosa
TCAAAAACACGGATAAAAAATTTTTTTTTTAACGTAATTGATTATATAATGAAGCGCGATAACTCTGCTCTGTCTTTCTCTCTGTAGAGCAATAAACGATTATCTTCCTTGTAATACATGTTATCAATAGAGGTATTTCAGTCCCCGTACTGACACGATATATATCGTTTTTCGTTAATTATTTAGTGATCTATCTGTTTTCTGTAAGCATCGCTGTTAGTGAAGTAGCAATTTATAACAGAGAGGAATAATTTGACTCTAATAACCTTAAACTCACGTTAGTTTTATATACCAAGTACGTAGAGTTATTTTTAGTCTAACGTATTTTGACCTTAACGAACGATAACTCATGCGTGGATTATTTTATTAATTTTGAAAATTTAAAGTAAATTCACACTACATTAGTAATACGAGTCCTGTGAGACAGCGCAAATATTTTATATACTTAAATCAACTGTATTATTGATAAGAGAACGATGGCCGAAATGGTAAGACGGTTGGACGTAGATCGAAGCTCTACAGACTCTCGCGTGTTCGAGTCTCCAAAAATGCTAAAGATATTATCTTGCATTTGGCGACTGATGCTATTTAATTGGGAGAACCCGGAGCATTTCCTCGAAATCCACAACAGACAAAATACACTCTCCTACCATACACCCTTGAGGGGTGTACCTTTTACACTCCCCGGGGTTTTGTATGGGGGGAGAGTGTACAAAATCTGTTGGACGTAGACAAGATTCCCCCGTCATCACCATTTGTATATATTTCATGTTCATAGAATCATCTATATGTTTGTGCCGTCCAAAATCAAAATCATAAACCATCTGTATATATTTCATAGCCATATAATATATGTTGTGCTGAAATCAAAATCATAAACCATCTATATATATTTCATAACCATATAATATATGTTGTGCTGAAATCAAAATCATAAACCATCTGTATATATTTCATAACCATATATCACACAAAAACAGCTCCCTGACAAAAAAAAAGTCATGGGGGCTAATATTTTTTTATATTAAATAAACACTTATTATATAATGAATTTTAAAAATATCAATGTCATTGTTTCTGCGATTAAAAAATTACAACATAACGGTATCACTGTATCTGACAATCTTAATGCTGAAAAGATTCTATGTGATTTTGACTCATTACAACAACGAAAGAACGAGAACAAATTCACGCTATCCGATGATTATAAATTCATGAAAATTATCCAGCAAGGAATGTTAAAGTCACTGGCAACTGTCACTGATGATCAGGTAAAATTGTTTGTGCCTCTCTCAAACGCTAGAATTATCTCATGGATACGAACAGAAAAAAGATTATGAACTTTCGTATAAGACAATTAAGAGAGCATTGTGAAAATACGAGTGAAAATACGAGTGAAAATGACAGCGATAATGATGGACCATTGACTGTGATAATAGCTAAACAAAATCCTTGGGAAAATTAACATTCTGCTTAGTATAATGCAACCTACACACGTGGATATATTATATCCCAATCATTATATTTCAGTAGGTATCAAGTACAATATCGCCCGTTGTGTAAAGTTTTTAGTTGAGTTTACTAGTTTTCGTTGGGTCAAAACCCCAGGAAGGTTAACGGGAATTAACATTAGGTTTTAAATTTGTTGATCAAAAACTGGTTTTTTCCAGTTCTTTTGCTTGTATTATGTAGATTTTTGCTAACGAATTACGATAAAAATCCGGAAAAAACCAGTTTTTGATCGATAAATTTAAAACCTAATGTTAATTCCCGTTAACCTTCCTGGGGGTTTCACCCTCAGAATTTGTCAAAATCTGACTGATTTTCACTGATTTTTGGTCATTTTTCATGCAAAAAACGAGATTTTCGAACAAAAAACGCGGTTTTCAGAACAAAATCAACGAAACAAAAAAACCACTAAATATTTATAAAAATTATTTTTATTTGCAGTACTTGAGATCCTAATTCACTGGTATGGACAATCAGGATAGCTTTTGACATTAACTCGCATAAACGGATAACTACGATATTTATCATTATGCTTGACGGAGCGCTAAATCATTTGGTAACATTAAAAATACGGTAGACTAAACGTATTGAAATCTTATTTTTTGTGCAAATCTTTTGGAAAGGGAAGATTTATATATATTTTCTGCCACGTATTGTATCGATTGTGGTACTATGTCAAAATATTTGGCAGCAGAATTAATTGACTTGAACACAATTTCTTCACCATCTGCATTTACGGATTTAACAGGTCTTGCAAATCGTACGCCGCCAGTGTTTCCAAACTTACAGTTTTCACTTTGCGTGATGATTCGTAGATTTCCAAGTGAGTTGTCAAGTTTATTGCCGTTGATGTGATCCACTACATACTCATCTTTGATCAATCCAAAATAACACTCATAGGTAAATCTATGTGATAAATATTTTTTTTCTTGCCATTAGTAGTAAACGCAAGATAACCAGTATTGATAACACTACCGACTGGTTTTTTCAATCTGCAGTTTCTAATCACACCATCTCGAGATGCTTCATAATTAGTAATGATTGGATGTGACACAAACTCATTTTGCTCCATTTATATATATAATATTTATTTGTCTAAATCATTGTTTTTTGAAAATCTAGCCAGATAATCTTCTTCGGTCTTTATAGGAGAGTCAGTGTTATATTTTTTATCGTAATATCGTTTCAACTCTCTGTACTTTTTACCACCGCATTGCGCACACAGGTGAGTCTTTCCTCGCACTCCAGCACTACACACAATACACGGTTTTGGTCCTAGACTCCCATTTCTGACGCATTGCATATGATAACTACAGTATTCATTCACGCATGATCTGTTACACGGAGACGTATAACCGATTTTTAACCAGTGGCATTGATTTGGTTGAATCATATACAAAAGATTAATATTCAATTAAATATATATTTGCCTTAATTATAATATGGAAGAATTATCCGTGATTGAACCCTACGCAACCAGATTCGATCTTGACAGACTACCCGAGTATAAACTTAGTATTTCGATGCAAGATCTAGCTTTAACGAATACGGATATAATTAAACGTATCCGTGAGGCCAAGAAGGAATTTCATGACGATGGTGCAGTTCATGCATGGTCAACATTCAGAGTTGGAAATGTTTCTAATACGATGAATGACAAACGAGGAAGAGTAATCATTAAACACCTTGATAATCAAAAATATTTTATTTTAATAAAATTTATTGTAAATACGGAAGAAGATATTTGGATTATTCGTGACAAGCGCGATCCCGTCCGCGTGCAGTCAGGAAATAATATCTTCTTGAGTAATAAATTTAAACCAGGAATACTAACTGGTATAGATAAACCGTATTATGAGCGATCGTACCCTGTAGCTGCGGTTGTCTATGGAATATTTCCCCTGAATAATAAGCCTGATGTTACGGATCTCAAACCGATGAAATTGTCATCACCGTTGACAGCATCAACGAGAATAAATTGCGTGGCTGAGCGAGTTACGGAACACTTTACAAACGCGATACGTGGTAATGGTCTAACGGATTTAAGACGTAAAAAAAAAATACTTGGGGAGAGTCGGTTAAAGATACCGGAGCGTCTATCAGCGACGTTGCTGAGCTAGAGAGAAAATTAAGATTTCCAATAGCAGTAAAAACATTAACCGGAGAGATTTTGTACAAACCGAAATATATAAAAAATGGAACTCCGATAGATATTATTGATCATAACGCGCACGCATGGACTGCTGCAGTAACAATATTTCCACGAGATAGAACGGTTAAATTATATGACGGTGATATCTTTGATTTTATTAAAAAATATTAGTAAAACCGATCCTGTTTCTGTTTGGTTATTTCAGAGTTCGGAATATGATCATTACGATCAATTTGTACGACCTAATGGTGATATTTATCGTACAGAATCTCTCCATGAGGAAATGGAACATCTTGCGCAACGCCTTTGGCGTGAATATACCTCTGATGATGTCATAGTTAGACAATTATTGAATAACTGTTTTACTGTTCCGTCAGTCGCTGCTCATTTCGCTCAGGAGGAAAATTCATGGAAAACGACACGATCGGAATTTCTTGAAGATGTCAAGAAAAGTTGTATAGAATATGGGCACGGTGGATTATGGAACACCAAATACGATTACAATGACGTTATCTCGGTTGATATGGTAGCATGTTATCCTGGGAGTTTTCTTGGATATGGAAAATGTTCTAAATACTTTAAGAGATTCGGACATCCTACACATGACATGACCAGGGTTGCGATAAACGGATCCTTACCAGATTTTGACTTAACAGGATTTGCTCACGTAGAATCATTCGAGTTTAGAGAAGATCTCCATATGATTATTTATATTTGGTTCGGAAGACATTTTTCAGAGCGATGTTGGGTTCCGATAGTACTATTGCGATATATGCTTGATGCTGGATTTTTAATATCGTTGAGAGTAACTGAAACGATTATATCATATAGTTCACAGAAGCAAGTTTGGTTACCAGAACCGGACAGATTTAATATCGATGATGCCAGGAAAGAATTCCCTGATATTGATGAAGATCATGTCATTAAAATAAATAAATGCAGGAACGAGCATGATGAAAAACTTGCAAAAGATCTTGGTAGAAAGATAATCGGTAAGTTTACTCAAGGTGGCTCATACGATTATAAACGAGCGTGTACAAGATTGATTATGGACGATGCTGAACTAGATTTTATAATCGCTGATACAACGGAGAAAAATATATTTATAAACAGATGTAATGCTTATTTATCAGATGGAACAAAACTAGGTACCATTGTGAGCTATCTTGATGGCGATTCACCACAATTTACTCATTTAAGATCTTCGATGTTAGCTTATGTTTCGATAAACCTACTATCGATGATAAATAAATTTCCTCGTCACGCTGTCAGAGTCGCTATGGATTCATTTTATGTACACAAAAAATATAAAGATTTATTAAAACTCGGTAATGGTGAATGGGGGACATGGAGGATAAAACAAGAAAATATACTTAGTTATTCTGAATCTGCCGATGTTGAAATTGCGGAGACATATTCCAAAAATAATAATCAAATATCAAAGTCATCTGCACCATCTGTGTACGATCCTGTAGCTAGACATAAGACCGTTTATCTTAATGGGTGTGGAGGTTCAGGTAAAACAACTCGTGCGATTAATTTATTTATGAATAATAACTCAGATATAATTGTTTTGACACCTACACATAAACTTGCTAGAGAAATAAAGCAACGAGGAGTAAAATCATGTACATATCACAGTTTCTTTAGATGGTGCGGAGACACGTGGACCCCATCGCGGATGGGTGAAAAATATATATCTAGGTATATTATATGGGACGAGATATGCACGGTGTCGTTAGAAACACTAAAAACATTTCTTGATTGGTTGTTATTGAAGAATACTGCTGTGATTATGTGTGGCGATCATGGTCAACCACCACCCTTTGTTGGACAGTCTCCACATGAATGGTTGAAAACATTTGTAGATTATTACGAAGAAATAAATGATGACCATAGAGCTATTGATGAGCCGCTGAAAGAGTTTAAAAGATTAATCAGACTACAGCCAGATCAAATACAATGCGAAATTCTGCGTAAAGTAATTGCAGAAACTTCTATGAATGAATTTTGGATTTTATGGAGGCCTGCTGATTTGATAGTCGCAAGTAGAAAGATAGTTCGTGATGAACTACAAAAGAAATTATTTACGTTACATAAAGAAAAGTTTCCGGATCTACATGTACCTTTGTGTTATCGCCCATCAGATACTCGACGACAAAATATTGAAGTTGAAATACCAGGTACCTTGGTTCCACCGAGGGTACAGAATCTTGTTTTGAATGGTATCGTGTTGGTTGCTGTTGATGTTGTTGAGAGCGCGTTGAACATGGATAAATCACCATGGACGTTAGGATACGCTATAACAATTCACTCGTCGCAGGGATTAACTATAATTGATACTAGAATCTGGATTGTAGATGATCGTATTGAGTGGTCAAATTTAGCTTATCTCGCCGTATCTCGAGTCAGGAGAATATCGCAACTGCGTAGGGTTATTGCAGATTACGTAATAACTGAAGAAATCACTAACAATGTCGATATCAATAAAAAATTAGTCAGCTATAAACAGTGTGACAAAAAAAATAAACGTGACTTTGATCTTGATGCTGAATTTATTATAACATTAAGACAACAACAGAACAATCATTGCGCAAGTTGCAACTGTAATATGTCATGGCAGTGTTTTAATAAAAGACAATTTACCGTAGACAGAATTAATAGTGATCTCGGTCATACACGTGATAATGTGATGCTGACCTGTCTTGAGTGTAATCGACGTCGAGGCTCTGGACGTTTACAAAATTGAGCTTGGTGGTAATTGCGTATCCTCAGGAATTACTTGTAATTGTTCACGTACAAATCCACGTTGAGGGGCCGTAGAATCTAGTCTGTATATTGGAGGTCTACCAGTTGATCTAACCACGCTAGAAATTTTATGTGTAGTCACGCTCCAGATAGGATCGGTTGCTCTTTTTTAACCACCTTCAAGTTCGCCAGGTTCATATAAATATCTAACTGTAACATTACCTAATACTGGTTGAGAGAAAGATTCACGTCGTTGTCCGTTATAGCTACGGGGTATATATTTTTTATTTGATCGCATTAGAAGGTTTCATGGAAGTTGCACGAGTAATTTCATTATTCAACGCAGTTATCACACTCGGTAATCTTGCAACCCATTCACGAGATCTATCCTTAAAGTCAGCGGATATTTCCCTTGCATATTGGTATCCAAATAACCGCTCAGCAAGTGTTCTATTAAATCGTTCAATGATTGCCTGATCACGATGAATTTCAGTATGTCCTCGTCTGATTTTAACGTTATGTTTCTTCATCAACGATGATACTACTCCAAGAAATTCTTTACCAGGATCAACTTGTAATAACCGTGGCCATTGTAGACCACCACGTTGATAAATGTGCTCAAACGCAGATGCAACTTCAGATGCTGTCTTTGTTGATAATGGCTCCGCTTCTTTATATCTACTCGCAACGTCAACAACAGTCAATGCGTATTTGTACGTGCGTGATTTTCGTCCACGTGTTTTAACAGCATCATGTGGTAAAAACAAAATATCTGCTTGATGAACTTCATTGGGGATACTGACATCAAAATGTGCGTAATGAATTCTTTTAGGTGGTGGTAGATAGATTTGCCATATTGCCTGTCGTGCTAACCATGATGCAGCAACATTACGTGAAACTTTTGCTGCTTCAGCAAGTTTACTAATCGCTGCTTTACCTTTCCAGAATCCTCTCGGGGAATAATAAACAGATTCCATTATGATAGTTATATAATTAATTACCAGCCCCTAGCACTAGTTTACCTTTCATAGCAGTTTTTACTAGAAAACTAGCGATTTTTTCTCTGAGAGATTTATTAGGTATAGAATTTAATGCGTGAATCAATTTCACATCTGCGAGATGCCGCTGTTGCAAATCTGGACTTTTATAAGCAACATCATGAATGTGACATGCTTGATCAATCTTATTTACTGGATACTCTTCTGGTTTTGGTTGATCTCGTTCGTCAAGTCGGATATCAAGTCGAGTTCCTGGACCACAATAATTATATCCGGGTATATGTTTCTCACCAGGGTATTTAGCCCATGGAGTTCCTGGTAATTTTCCTAATAAAGCTGCGATATCACCACCTGTCTTTGTTGGAATAAATTTATATTTCTTGGTGCCACATTTCACACACTTACCTGTAAGTGCTCGTCTTTTATTTTTGTTGTTATTGTCGTTAATTCAGTAGTATCGGTAGGTGCTCTGCATCGAACACAATATAGAATCATATTATTTATTATATGGATATAATTGACTTTTCTGCGACACGAAAACAAGAACCAGTAAAGCACCATCCAGCTCTTCCGAATTCTATCAGAATGATTATAATAGGTCCGTCCGGAAGTGGGAAGACGCAATTATTGCTCAATCTAATAATGAGATGGCTGAAGTGGGATAAATTGTATTTGATAGCGCCATCTGTAGATGATCAGCGATGTTACGAAGTACTTAAAGATTTTAATGAAAACGCAAAATTGTTGCATGAAGACAATGTCATAGACTTTATTACTGATATTGATGAAGCGCCATCCGTAGATGATCTGAATGGATTCATTAATAATTTAGTAGTGTATGATGATGTTATGCTGGACAAACAATCAAATCCAGCTAGAATATTTTCACGAGGTAGACATAAAAACACAGACGTGATTTATGTTACCCAGAGATATACAAAAATTCCAAAAGTAATCAGGGATAATTGTAACGTTTTAGTTGTGTTCAACGGAGTTGATAATCATACGCTGCAAAATATTTATTATACTTGGTGTTCAGGCGACATGGACATGAACAAATTTAAAAATTTCTTTTCAAAAGCACAAGCTGCTCCCTTTGGTTTTGTAACAATACATTTACATGATCCAAGGTCAAGATATCGTAACGGACTTGATACAATTTTTGGATAAAAACCATAGCAGCAGAGAGGGTGGACGACATACGCGTAGTGACCAGCACGTGAAAAAATCAGAAAAAATCTGGTCAATTAGAGAAGTTTTTATTATTAAGACAAAAACTTTTTTTCAACCTTCGTAAGAACCCTTAATTTCAAAAAATAAGGTCTCTACAGTTAAGCCAAAAAAGTTGTAGGGTCCACCCTCTCTGCTGCTCAGGAAAACCAATCAGCAGAAAAACAAAGGGAATGGCACAGTGGACTGTGTGACCAATGCGATCTTGTGGACTGGTTGAAAACACTATTGGGATCGGTCTGGCATGCAGCAACGAACCAGAAGTCATTACTGCGGCCGCATCGATTTGTCAGCGGTTGATATAAATGACCCGGGGACATTTCGCGCGCTGATTCACGAACTTGTTAAAGACACCGTATTGTGTACGATGAACACACCGTTGATATGTTCTCATTCACTTTTTAAAAAGAAGATATCAATGCTGCAGTGCAGCGTGTCGCTGCAAGCAACCCCGAACGTCACCTCAGTGATTAAAATCTCGTCAACGAAACCAAAATTATTTGTGACTAAACCAATTACAGCAAGTGTATCCCACACATTTGAAAGTGCACTAGCGACGTTGCAGCATTAATTACATTTGACCCAGAAGTCTACCACGCCCGTTTGGTGTTCTTCCCGCAAATAATTCACTGTTGTTTTCTTCGGACCGTGTAGCCATCTCGAATGATATTGAACTTTTAGCTGGCGCATTCAATACGGAATCAATGAAGAGATTCAGTAGGGAATTTCGTTGCACACTGACGAAGACTCGAACATGTTTAAGCGCAATATGACTCCACACTCAACTCTGCCATTTCAATTGAATCTTTATCGTACCCTGTTGGCATGATACAGGCATCACAAAGAACAATTCTCGGTAGGCCTGAAGAATTTCGAGCCAGACATTGTCAGGATTATTTCAAGAATTCAAATCAATTTAACCGGTGACACTATCAGCTTCACCTATTAAGTTTCAGCCTCTACAACGCAATGTTTACATACTGTTTGAATTTTCGCTAAGTTTGTGACCAGGTAAATATTAATTACTCCTGCGGAATTTATGTATCTCCAATGCCACAATGCCCGGTTGTCAAAAATTCATTTTACTCTTATGGACAATGATCGTAGAAAAACCCTAGCAATATAAATGTTCATTAACGATCGACATAATTGTCATAAAATGACAATCGTGCTTAGACGTGTAATATCCATGCGCGTTTTTAGCGCACAAAAACCTGTTAACGCTACATATTGGAAATGGTCTTGACGATGTACAGGGATTATTTACAGGCGCACAGCCTTGTCTTCGCGCGTTGCACCAATCGCTAAAACGTTTCGATATGAGTCGCTGATAGCATTAAAAACATTGTTATGAATCAGTTGTAAAATGAGAGATTATGAGTGGTTCAATTGATTCTTGATCGACTACGCCGATTAATGATTCGACAATGACACAGCCAACGACGACAATGCCAGCCCCGGCCAGTAAAATGATAAATGAATCCTCTCAACATCATTTGTCTGATTCAGTGATTGCAAATCTGGAAATGGGACGTGGATTATGATTGTCTCGCCAAAGACATTAGACAAAACCATAATGGATAAACAATGGTTCAGTTTAAAGATGTATTTGATCCCGCGTTTGACACGGAGGCACCTGTATTGTAAGATCGAAGCAAGCAAAATTATCAATATTACCTGTACGAGGCTAAGGTTCCTGACAAGCAAAGACCAATATAATTTCAGGTTCATGACACATCTTGGTATTTTCTTCCGTACAAAGCATTATTGGAAGTCCAAGAAAGCTTGAACAACTAAACGATACAGATCCTGGAACTCAGTGGGTTGCATAAGCGATGCCACCCATGCATCTATTGTATTTTAATTCAGATAGGTTTGCATGACCATTTAAAGTTGATTATTTATCCCGATGAGGACGGCAACCACTGTTGTGTTCGACTCTGCAGTTAGGAACTCGACTGGATGGGCCAATATGTAGATATCTCATTATTTAGATATTGATTTTTCACTAACACCACAAGCCCATTATGCTTTTACATTAATGTACATCTAATAATGTTCGAAATACTTGTTACAAAGATTCATGAATGTTACTCAGCCCGATGCAACGCTAATGTGGGTTTTATCAAGTATGCCAACCAAGAGGATTTGACTCAGTTTACCAGTAGAGTTTGTTACTGGCATTGACCCGATGATCTGTAATTTTCCGAGATCAAGCTGGAAAACTTAAAACGTCTAGCGAATTTGGCTGAAATCAAGGGAATTAAATATTCTGGTCCATTGGTTTCCTCTACCAAAGACTACGTCGATGTGAACACAAAAAAAACTAAATGTTAAAAGGTCTGGCGATAAAATGAGTCGAAACTTTATTATGAACGAATTCAGCTAGTTCAAGAGCCCTTCGTTAATGGTGCAACAAAGTAATATTGTGCATATAAAGATCGCTGAGGTGTCCCTGCCACAAAGCGTAGTAACTTCAAGGAGCCTAAATAGTGGAACATTAAGGAAAGAAACAGAGGAATAAAAGACTGAAGTCATATTCTTAGAAAATGGCTGGCTTGTTTTCGATATTCTTGAATATAATTTGAAAACCCTAAACGTCACATCATAAAAGTGCGCTAATCCGGGCCATATTTATTTATCATAACTGGAAATAGTACAGGGTGAGGTCAAATAGTGATGTACATAAATGATCAGCGGTATCTTTGGCTGACGCCAGCAATTTCACGTATCGACAAAACCGGTGCTGGTATTCGCTACGAACTAGTCATATTTACATTGTCAACATCATTAGTCGCCGGAGACGAAGTTCGGTTCAAAAGAATTAACGTCACTCCGGGTGGGCACTTAAATATTTTTGGCGATTGTGTTTAAGATTAGATTTATCATTATGTACAAGTGATGAATTCTGACTGCGGGGATGAAGTTGCGGCATTTGCCGAAGGGGTGGTGAATGAGTAGACATCGGACGCTAATATTAATAGCAAAATTGTTCCAATTGTCGATTCATATGTGCTACAAAATGGTTTTTACCAGACCCGCGTATTCTACTCAAATGCGATTTGGTTAAGGATCAAATAGAAATCGACAGTTTCTAGCACTGTATATACGAATACAAACTAGAGGACAGCTTGGCGTTATAGCATTAGCACTGTAAAAGCTCAGTTGTTGACGATACAGCCAGGCGTGAAAACACTCAGGGATGTTTTCAACAATGCTGAAGTGTCATTCTCCGACAAATCTACTCGGCGGCATTCCCTTTCGATTATGTTGCACCAACATTAACTCATCCAAGATAAGAAAAATTTCGACTATCATTCACCAACGACGCACTTATTCGGGTAACTATGTTTGGATGAAGACAAGAAATATCATTTCAGATACCATTCAATCCTGGAATGGGTTGGTTTCTATAAGAATGTGATGTCGGGCGCCCAGCATGCATAATCGCTAGTGATTTGAATGTTTCCCTGACAGAGATTTTTTATACTTGCAAGAAAATGTGAACAGCAAAACATAATAATTGGTTATAATCATGTGTGCGTGTTGCGTCTGCTCGTGATGAGTCTGGACAATCTTTGCCTGTCGAGCAATTATCCTATGCGATCACATTACTAATAGAAGAACTGTGATAGGCCCCTCATTGTTACCAACGAGAGATACTAATCGAAGCGGAGTAACAGAGGCGAGACGAAAATCACCAAAAGAACCGCACCACTTGCTAACTACAAACGTGTGATTGTGGCCACATAAATTATTTGCGGAATCTCAACATCTGCCATCATTGGTCTGGGTGTGGAGGGAATCATGACTAGATTAACTATTATAGGCACACAAATTGGTTGGAGCCATATCAATAGCAACCGATGTGACTGGCATCGCTCATAAAATAGTCTCGTCACGTCTGCATTCACGAATACGTGTCTATTCAAAACTTCTTACGGCAGAACAAAATAGTCACAGTACAATTAATACACTCTACTCGATAGCAGTAGAGGATAATATTATTAGCATGGCTGATTTCTAAACCATATTGGAGTAAATGGAAAACTAGCGGCGACTCGGAGCACAGATATGGAACCGGAACATTAGTGACCCTGATTTACAGTCAATGAAAATAGAGTAAATATTTGCCAGTGTACCTTTATAGCGATTTTGTTAATTACTGACCTAGGTGACAGCCTTCTACCGCCACGACTTTTCATTTTGATTATATTATAACAGTACGGTCAGCATCAGCTTACGAATCTGTATGCACGCACAAAATAGATAAGATTAACAGGCTCCAGCCAGTTCAAAAGTGGGCAACCAGATTATCCTGCACACATACACAACATGTTCTCCGAGATGCGTTTACACTCGCAAAACTTCGGTTTGGAAGGAGGATACTGTCGTCGTCGGATACCTAAACTTCTGAACCATAACTAGGATTGGTAAACAAGGACAACAGACAATTGATGAGACTAGAATTGATAACATATGTACCAGAAAAAGCAACCGCTTTTCAAATCGTTTCATTCTGGTAGGCTCGTGCTTTCATATAGTTATTGTAACCAGTAAATATATTATAAGACAGATTGATAACAGACTTCGCTTATGCATAAAACGTAATAAATGTTAGTTAACCTGTACATTTTACCAACGGAAATCATCCGATGCCCATAGCAGTCAATCGTTCAGCTTTGCAATTTTACTTTATATTTTCGTTCTATAAATTTAATAAGGTAACGATCTTTGAAGGTTTGGCTACACTTTTCGGTGTCATGTTTAGCTGTACAATTTTACATTCTTATGTTTTTAATCCAGTTGTTTCGAGGACGAAGAAAATAATGCAGACTGAATACTCCCAACGGTTCTGAGCCTACCTAAATTAAACGATATTTGAAATAAAATATATGTATTATTGTCAATCTTCGTTTTCGTCCCTCTTATGTCATTTCATCGCGTGTTCTTCTGAGTAGCAAACTCTAGGTAGATTCAAGTGCAACACTGATGTTGACTAAAAGTGATGTGAACATCTTGTCAATTCATCTGCAATTTGGGGAAATAAATGCTGCAGTTGATGTTTAGGTTACCTCCACTTAGAGACATATCCCTGTTGATGTCTAGGTAGCCTCCACTTAAAAACGTACCCGTGTTTATGTTTAGGCAAACTCCACTTAGAGACTTATCCCTGTTGATGTTTAGTTAACCTCCACTTAGAGCTTTATCCCTGTTAATATTTAGGTATCCTCCACTTAAAGAGCTATCCCTGACGATGCCCAGGTAACCTCCACTTATATGTATTCCTGCTGATGTCTAGTTAACCTCCACTTAGAGACTTATCTCTGTTGATGCCTAGGTAACCTCCACTTAGAGACGCATCCCTGTTGATGTCTAGGTAACCTCCACTTAGAGACTAATCCCTGTTGATGTCTACGTAACCTCAGCGTAGAGACTTATCACCATTGATCCTTTTTAGTGGTCGTGCTGTCTAAATCAACATCTTGCAGACATTTGATATTTTCATGGAAACTGGCTCCCAATTCTGTCGCACATGTCAAAATATCATATTTATTAAATTGGCTTTAGACAAACCATTATATGTAACTGACAAACAATATTTGCTTTCAATCACGAATTGAATATAAAACTATGAAAGAAAAATATTCATCAATTGCTACATTCAAGGGAATTTGCTTATTTAATTGCTAATGAAATAAGCTATGATTCTCTCTCTCTCTCTCTCTCTCTCTCTCTCTCTCTATATATATATATATATATATATATATATCCATTCCTTTATATAAACATACTTGAATATGTTGTTTCTCATTCAAACAATGCGATATTTCGAGCAAATATGTATATTTCAGTCACGCGTGTAACGGTGTGATAATCTCTGCATAATTATTATGTTATTTTTACATCATCTGGTTATGAACGTCTCATCATAGTTATTAACCAAAAACTAAAATCTTGCATGACTAGAATATTATATGGTTAGTGTTTATCAATGCCCAATTGTGTTGGAGATATTATCTAATAAATGTTTCGATTTTATCTTTCGCTGAAGGTCAAAATTCTTTTAAAACTAGGAAGTGGTGCTTGTGTGAGCAATCATCGACTACCTGTTATCTGCTGAGTGTTTGTGTCTTTCTTTGAAGGGTTTTCTGTTGACATTGCATGCAAGAATAACATATAACCGTCAGCAAATAATTTCTTTAATAACATTTTCCTGTGCGGCACCCCTCAAGCTTTAGATAACGACAACTATGTATGCACACCTGTACCATATTTTACTGTGGAATATAGCAATCATTTTGGGTTCTCCAGCAGCACAGAAGAGAAATTTTCCGAGTAGAAATATAATACGTGCCGTCTTGCTCTGATATGTCCGATTCATTTAGAATGATTGAAATAATAATGCACGCAAAGTTGATTTTTCAGTGAGCCTGTTTACAGCTACCGGTGTATAGTCTCATTTGCATATACCACAAAATGCGGTTCAGAATATGAGTACTTTCACGCATTTACCTGCCAAATATTTGGCACTTGCTTTGTTCCTCAAAAATGATAGAAATCAAACCAGAAGATTGACAAAAGTGATCATTTCTCTAAATGTAATGAGTAAAGAATTAAGTGGATATATCAAAGACATTTGGGAAAATACATATGTAATTCAAGCGTGCGATTTTGGCTACAGTAACCTAATATATTGCACGGTTGTCTTACACATTTTACATGCAACTGCAACCTAATTTTCATAAGTGTAGGTGACATGGTGTCCAAGATAAGGAGGGTACAACGAAGACGCAAATGAACAAACACACGCGCGCGCAAACAATTTGGACACCACACCCCCCCGAAAAATTTGGACAATTGTACATTGTTTATTGCTATGAATTCAGTCTTTTCGAGAACTTAGAAGGAGTTTGATTGCACACAGCGAATACACGAAGAATAAATGTTCCTAAATGTGATGAGGCAACCGACATGTAATATTTGCGAAGAAATATGTTGTATTATTGTCAATCTCTTTATCTGTCCACCTTCTCTCATTTCATCATGTATTCGTCTGCTTATTAATATTAAATATAAAATTACGCGCATGAGTGGTGGCGAACAGATGTGATTTGAAAACTTTGTCATTTCGTCTGCTTTATTGGTAATCAGTCTCCTGCTGTCGACGTAGTTGTAGATTCCACTAAGTGATTAATCTTTTTCAGTCATGCTTTCTAAATCAGTATTTCTCAGACTTTTGATATCACCATGGACACTGACACACAAATCTGTCGCATATGTCAAAAAATATATTCCAAACGAAATTGTCAGACTACGATTTCACCATCAATAATCTAGATGGCTTTCTCTATAATGGTACGGGTTTAAGAGAAACCATTAAATATATCAAACTTTGTTTTTTCTTTTAATTGGCAAATTTAAAGGAACGATGAAAGATAAATATTTATTGATTACTGTGGTCAAGAAACTTTGGTTACTAAATAACTGTTAACTAATATAAGATACCAACATTCTTTCCCTCCCCCTATATAATTAACCAAAATGTATGCACATTTTCTCAGAGTTGGAAAAGTATAACTCGCAATTCGGCGAAAATGTTTTGGGTTAGTTCTATTTCCTTCGGATTAATCATCAACTACGACACAACTGACTTTAGCAAAAGCATGGAGGGAGTGTCTCCTAATGAATTCCGGACCTGACTAGAGTTGAACGTTCTTTAGTATCAACCTCATTAACCCTTTATGTGTTTTAGTACTCTCGAGCGTTAGAACATTGCCTAATCTCCCGACAACATCGCTGTCAAGTCTGTTTGTCTGTTTATGTACCAATCTACTTATCCATCTATTTGCCTACTGTCATCTATCTAGCTACAGCGTGATTATGAATTCCGTGTTTCATTACAGTTATTAACCAGAAACTGAGAGTTTACAAGTCCAGAATATCCTGTGGTTAGTGTGTACCGATGCATACTTGAGTTGGTAATGTTATCTTTAGATTATGGCCAACAGTGTTTTGAACGTTGACAGTTACCTGTTTGAGTCATCAATAGTCAACGGCCTGAAATTTGTTGATCTTTGTTTTTCACTTAAAGGGTCCCCAAGGCTTTGCATGCATGAATAATGTATCATCGTCGACTAATTGTTTCACTGATAATTAATATCTGCAACACTCCTCAAACCATTCGAAGAATGCAGAAAACTATGTATTCGGACCGCTACTAAATATTACTCTGGACTATAGCATTGAAGAGATAATAATAGTGATTCTTTACAAATTAGTATTTTTTTCCGGATAAACATCCGGCTAGATGTGCGCAGAAAAGATTCTTATATACTAATAGGCGTTGAAGATAATACACAGCGACGCTTCAATAATCAATTAAATACCTGCACTGTTAATTTTGAAGGTATGCCAGCAAATTTGCGATGAATTAAATTATTTCGGAGGCTAAAACTAATGGTCATATCGCTGTTAGTGGTCGCACGTCATTGTGATTTTATTGAAGTTATTATGGTTCATTAACAACCACTGGCTTGAGTGCAGTTGAAAATGACTTTTATGTCCGGGGATTTTTAAACCGTTTTCATGCCTTCGTATTAGAATAGTATTACGTCATCGTCGATGTATTGGCTGTGGCTATTTTTATAGTGAAGTCCGTGCAGAAAATGGGGTCTATATGTCTGTCTCTACATATGTATTTCGTACCGCAATATCTTATTTTCGAATTATTTTCCTAACCATAGCATTGACTGACAAGTAAAATCCTAGTTTCCACAATGTTGTATCATTAGTGATGGCGCCAGGCTTTCACGAGTGCACAATAATATCCATGATTGCTCCTGTTGGACCTTTAGATTATGGACAGTATGTTTCTTTGAGGGGTTAGGGTTGGGGGAGTGTTCTAAACTAGGAAATATGGCACTTTTCTGAACCGATTTATAAGCAGCATATACTTAAATTAAATACGTATATTAATTTCAAAGAACAATATGTTGGAAATAAATATGCAAATTATCATTACCCTATTGCTTTATTTTTCATTGAAGGGGTCCAAGATTACCTAGCCTACACAGGTAACATATCACCATCGACAAATTGTTACCCTAAGAACTGATTTCTGCAATTCATGCTTCTATTTATATATCTGTTACTGAACTCGCCTGTTATGAATTCTGTTTATAGCCATATCATTGACTAAAAGCTAAGGCAATACAAGTTCCAAATATTTTGTCATTAGTGTGCTGCAAGGCAATCCTGAGTATAAAATGCTATAAAAAGAACGAAGAAGCATTGGAATTTAAAGGATGGTCAACATTCTTTTCAGCTAGGATCTGTGACGTTTGTTTGCGTCATCAATCGTATACAGGCTTGTATAAAGCAAACAGTAATCACCATGAAACAGTAAACACTATCTCTATGCAAAGTACAGTTAAGCTACCGCTTTTTCTTCACACAGGGGTTCCCGAAGCAGCAGAGAGGCTGAACCCTACAACTTTTTAGAGACCTTATTTTTGAAAACTAAGGGTTCCTACGAAGGCTGGAAAACGAAGTTTTTGCCTTAATAATGAAAACTTCTCTAATTGACCAGATTTTTTTCCGATTTTTTTCACGTGCTGGTCACACGCGTATGTCATTCAGCCTCTCTGCTGCTATGATTTTTATCCAAAAATTGTATCAAGTCCGTTTCGATATCTTGACCTCGGATCATGTAAATTTATTGTTACAAAACCAAAGGGAGCAGCTTGTGCTTTTGAAAAGAAATTTTTAAATTTGTTCATATCCATGTCCCCAGAACACCAAGTATAATAAATATTTTGCAGCGTATGATTATCAACTCCGTTGAACACAACTAAAATGTTACAGTTATCCCTGATCACTTTTGGAATTTGTGTATAACGCTGTGTAACATAAATCACGTCTGTGTTTTTATGACGGCCTCGTGAAAATATCCTAGCTGGATTGGATTGTTTGTCCAGCATGACATCATCGTATACCACGAGGTTATTAATGAATCCATCCAGATCATCTACGGATGGCGCTTCATCAATATCAGTAATAAAATCTATGACTTCACTGTCTTCATGCAACAATTTTGCATTTTCATTAAAATCTTTAAGTACTTCGTAACATCGCTGATCATCTACAGATGGCGCTACTAAATACAATTTATCCCACTTCAGCCATCTCATTATCAGATTAAGCAGTAATTGCGTCTTACCAGATCCAGACGGACCTATTATAATCATTCTGATAGAATTTGGTAACGCTGGATGGTGCTTTACTGGTTCTTGTTTTCGTGTCGCAGAAAAGTCAATTATATCCATATAATAATAATATGAGTTTATATTGCGTTCGATGTAGAGCAACAACCCCCACATTTGGATTGACAACGATAACAACAAAAAATAAAAGACGCGCACTTACAGGTAAATGTACAAAATGTGGTACAAGCAAATATAAATTTATTTCGTCCTTGATGAATATCAAGGGTGGTGATATAGCCGCTTCGTTAGGGAAATTGCCAGGAACTCCATGGGCTAAATACCCCGGCGAGAAACACCTTCCGGGATATAATTATTGTGGTCCTGGAACTCGTCTCGATATCAGACTCGATAACCAAGATCAGCCAAAACCTGGAGAGATTCCAGTAAATAAGATCGATCAAGCGTGTCACATTCATGATGTCGCTTATAAAAGTCCAGATTTGCAACAACGGCATCTCGCAGATGTAAAGTTGATTCACGCGTTAAATTCTATAACTAATAAATCTCTCAGAGAATCTCTCGCTAGCTTTCTAGTAAAATCTGCTATGAAAGGTAAAATAATGCTAGGGGCTGGTAATTAATCAACTGATTATTATAATGGAATCTGTTTATTATTCCCCGAGAGGATATTGGAGAGGTAAAGCAGCGATTAGCAAACTTGTCGCTTCAGCAAAAGTTTCACGTGATGTAGCTGCAGCATGGTTAGCACGACAGGCAATATGGCAAATCTTTCTAAGTCCACTTAAAAAAATTCAACACGCACATTTCGATGTCAATGTTCGTAATGAAGTTCATCAAGCGGATATACTGTTTTTACCACACGATACCATTAAAATCGGCAGACGTCAACACACATACAGATACGCGTTAACCGTCGTTGACGTTGCGAGTAGATATAAAGAAGCGGAGCCGCTATCAACAAAAACAGCATCTGAAGTTGCATCTGCGTTTAAACGAATTTATAAGCGAGGATCCGGACCACATGGTGGTCTACGATGGCCAAAACTACTACAGATTGATCCTGGCAAAGAATTTCTTGGTGCAGTATCATCGTTGATGAACAAGCATAACGTTAAAATCAGACAAGGACACACGGAAATTCATCGTGATCAGGCAATCGTTGAACGATTTAATCGAGCACTTGCTGAGCGGTTATTCGGGTATCAATATGCGAAGGAAATATCCACAGATACAAGATCTCGTGAATGGGTTGCGAGGTTACCAAGTGTGATAGCTGCGCTGAATAAGGAAATTACTCGTGCAACTTCTATGAAACCGTCTGATGCGATCACAAAAAAATATATACAGATAAAACGTGAATCTACTTCTCAACCAGTACTTGGTAATGTTACAGTTAGATATTTATATGAACCTGGCGAACTTGAAGGAGGTAGAAAAAGAGCAACTGATCCTATTTGGAGTGTGACCACACACAAAATATCCAGCGTGGTAAGGTCCACAGGTAGACCTGCAATCTACAGATTAGATTCAACTGCTCCTCAGCGTGGATTTGTACGCGAACAATTACAAATAATTCCTGAGGATACGCAATTACCACCAAGCACACTTTTATAAACTTGCAAAACCCCGACGTCGATTATACTCCAAATAGGTCAGCATCACATTTTCGCGTGTGTGACCAAGACTACTACTAATTCTATCAACGGTAAATTGTCTTGGGTTATTGCTCGAATACTGCCACAACATTATTGCGTTGCAATTTGCGCAATGATTATTTTGTCGTTGTTTTAACATCATAATAAATTCAGCATCTATATCAAAATCGCGATTATTTTTTCTGTCACACTGTTTATAACTGGCTATTTTTTTATTGATATCGACACTGTTAGTGATTTCTTCGGTTATTACGCAATCCATGATAACCCGTTTCAGTTGAGATATTCTTCTAACTCGAGACACTGCGAGATAAACTAAATTTGACCACTCAATACTATCATCAACGATCCAAATACTAGTATCAGTGATAGTTAATCCCTGCGACGAGTGAATCGTTATAGCGTATCCTAACGTCCATGGCGATTTATCCATGTTTAACGCGCTCTCAACAACATCAACAGCGACAGGAACAATATCATTTAACACAAGATTTTGTATTAGGACACTTTCAGTGTCTACACCAGGAATCTCAACATCAACATTTTGTTTGTCTAGTATCTGCTGGGCGATAACACAGCGGCACAGGTAACGTTGGGAATTTTTTCTTATGTAACGCAAATAATTTCTCCTGCAGTTCATCACGAACTATTTTTCTACTTGCAACTATCAAATCAGCAGGTCTCCATAAGGTCCAAAAATCATTCATGGACGTTTCCGGAATTACCTCACGCATTACTTCACATTGTATTTTATCTGGCTGTAGTCTTGTTAATCTTTTAAATTCTTTCAGCGACTCATCAATAGCTCTATGGTCATCAGATATTTCTTCGTAATAATCTACAAATGTTTTCAGCCACTCATGTGGAGACTGCCCAACAAAGGGTGGCGGTTGACCATGATCACCACACATAATCACAGCAGTATTCTTTAGTAACAGCCAATCAAGAAATATTTTTAATACCTCTAGCGACACCGTACATATCTCGTCCCATATAATAATTTTAGGTATATATTTTTCACCCATCCGCGATGGAGTCCATAAGTCTCCGCACCATCTAAAGAAACTATGATATGTACACGATTTTACACCTCGTTGTTTTATTTCCCTGGCGAGTTTGTGTGTCGGTGTTAAAACAATCATATCTAAACTCATGAATACGTTAATCGCGCGTGTCGTTTTACCTGAACCTCCACACCCATTTAGATAAACAGTCTTATGTCTAGATACAGGATCATACACGGATGGTGCAGATGATTTTGATATTTGATCACTATTTCTGTAATATGTCTCCGCAATTTCAACATCGGCAGATTCAGAATAACTAAGTATATTTTCTTGTTTTATCCTCCACGTTCCCCATTCGCCATTACCGAGTTTTAATAAATCTTTATATTTTTTGTGTATATAAAATGAATCCGTAGCAACTCTGACAGCGCAACGAGGAAATCTGTTTATCATCGATAATAGATTTATCGAAACGTGCGCTAGCATCGAAGATCTTAAATGAGTAAACTGTGGCGACTCGCCATCAGTATAGCTCACAATGGTACCTAGTTTTGTTTCATCTGATAAATAAGCATTACATCGGCTTATAAATGTGTTTTTCTCCATCGTATCAGCGATTATAAAATCGAGTTCAGCATCGTCCATAATCAATCTTGTACACGTTCGTTTAAGATCATATGATCCTCCTTGAGTAAACTTACCGTTTATTTTTCTGCCGAGATCCTTTGCAAGTTTCTCATCGTGTTTAGCATCAAATACATCAGGTTCTGGCAACCAAACTTGCTTCTGCACGCGGTATGATATAATTGCTTCAGTTACTTTCAACGATATTAAAACTCCAGCATCAAGCATATATCTTAGCAGAACTATTGGACCCCAACGTCGCTCTGAAAAATGTCTTCCAAACCACGCATAAACAATCGGATGGAGATCCGAGTGTAACTCAAACGACTCTATGCGGGCGAATCCGGTTAAGTCAAAATCTGGTAAGCGTCCGTTTATCGCAACCCTGGTCATGTCATGTGTAGGATGTCCAAATCTCTTAAAGTATTTAGAACAATCTCCATATCCAAGAAAACTTCCAGGATAACACGCTACCATATCAACCGAGATAACGTCGTTGTAATCGTATCTAGTATTCCACAATCCACCGTGCCCGTATTCGATACAACTCCTCACGACATCTTCAAGAAATTCCGATCGTGTCGGTTTCCACGAGTTTTTCTCCTGAGCGAAATGAGCAGCAACCGATGGTACGGTAAAACAATTACTTAGTAATTGTCTAACTTTGACATCGTCAGAAGTATATTTCAGCGCAAGGTGTTCCATTTCCTCATGGAGAGATTCTGTACGATAAATATCGCCGTTAGACCGTACAAACTGATCATGATTATCATATTCCGAACTCTGAAACAGCCACAAGAAACAGGGTCACGTTTGCCAATATCACCGATGGCATCGAATACATCACCGTGGTAAAATTTAACCATTCTTTCTCGCGGAAATACAGTTACAGCATTAGTCCATGCATGTGCGTTATGATCAATGATTGTTATAGGGTTTCCATTTTTTATATATTTTGGTTTGTACAAAATCTCTCCGGTTAATGTCTTCACTGCTACTGGAAATCTTAATAACTTTTCTAGCTCAGCAACGTCGCTGATAGACGCTCCAGCATCTTTAACTTTTTCAGCCCACATATTTATTTTTTACGTCTTAAATCTGTCAAACCGTTTCCCCGTATCGCGTTTGTGAAGTGTTCTATGACTCGCTCAGCTACACAATTTATTCTTGACAATTTCATTTTCTTGAGATCCCCAACGTCAGGTTTATCATTTAACGGATACAGCGCGTACACTACCGCAGTCACTGGATACGATCGCTCATAATACGGCTTGTCTATTCCAGTCAGTATTCCTGGTTTGGAATTTTCACCAAGGACAATATTATTCCCTGACTTCTGGACGGATTCACGCTTGTCTCGGATGATCCAAATATCATCGTCGGTCTTTACAATAAATTTTACTAAAATAATATATTTCCGAACAAGGTAGTCAATAATCTCTCTTCCTCGTTTGTCACTCATCACATATGCGGTATTTCCAATTCTGAATGTGGACCATACATGAGCCGCACCATCGTCGCGAAACTCCTTCTTGGCTTCACGGATACGTTTAGTTATATCTGCATTCGTTAAAGCTAGATCTTGCATTGAGAAACTAAATTTATGTAGTCTGTCTAGATCAAATCTAGCGGTGGCAGGCTCAATTGCGAATAATTCCTGCATATTATAATTAAGGCAAATATGTATTTAAATTGAAGTTTTAATCATGTATATATGATTCAACCAAATCACTATTGCCGATGGCTTAAGATTGGCTACACGTCTCCGTGTAACAAAAATTGTGTAAATGAGTTCTGCAGTTATCACATGCAATGCTTTAGAAACGGGAGTCTAGGACCAAAACCGTGCCTGCGGTGTGGTGTTGGAGTGCGAGGAAAGACTCACCTGTGTGCGCAATGTGGTGGTAAAAAATACAGAGAGTTGAAACGATATTACGATAAAAAATATAACGCTGAATCTATTATAATGCGCGAAGAAGATTATCTGGCTAGATTTTCAAAACAATGATTTAAACAAATAGTATATTGTATATAAATGGAGCAAAATGAGTTTGTGTCACATCCAATCCTCACCAATTATGAAGCGTCACGCGATGGTATCATCAGGCATTGCAGACTGAAAAAACCAGTCGGTAGTGTTACCAATACTGGTTATCTTGCGTTTAATACCAAAGGAAATAAACATTATTTATCACATAGATTTGTGATCGAGTGTTATTTTGGACTGATCAAAGATGGGTATGTGGTGGATCACATCAACGGCAATAAACTTGACAACTCACTTGGAAATCTACGTATTATCACGCAAAGTGAAAACTGTAAGTTTGGGAAAACGGGTCGCGCAAGATATACTGTAAAAGCTGTTAAATCCGTGAATGCAGAATCTGGAGAAGAAATTATGTTCAAGTCAATTTATTCCGCTAGTAAATACTTTAATATAGCATCTAGCTCAGTGAAATACGTGGCAGACGGGGTTACAAGATCTACTTTTTCTTTCAAATTTGGGCAGAATATTATTTTCCAGTACTTGGTATCAGATGATCAAGCGAGACTGAGGCAAGCATAAAACTTAGTCAGTATTGTAGTTATCCGCACTTATGTTAGGAACATAATAGTACATGATATTATTTAGCTTGCAATCTACATATCATTCAGAAAATATTATAAGATCTTAAGATGGTTCTCCAGAAGTGGGTTAAGCAAAAGATACATAAACTGTATTCGATGGCACAAAACATTCTTTACTTAATCAGATTTAACTTTTTTTATAAAGTTTTTATTTTGTTCGATTTTTTATCAAATTTCTCGTTTTTTACGCTATTTTGTTGATTTTTTCAGGCATTTTAGTCGAATTTATCATTGTTTTTCGTTGAGTTTGCTCGTTTTCGTTGGGTGAAATCCCCAGGAAGGTTAACGGGAAGTAACATTAAATTTTAAATTTGTTGATCAAATACTGGTTCTTTCCGGATTTTTATCGTAATTCGCTAGCAAAATGATCATAAAAACCTACACAATACGAGCAAAAGAACTGGAAAAAACCAGTATTTGATCAACAAATTTAAAATTTAATGTTATTTCCCGTTAACCTTCCTGGGGTTTTGACCCAACGAAAACGAGGAAATCTAACGAAAAACTTTGCACAACAAGCACGGGCAATATTACATATATTTTGTACTTGTCTATGATACTTGATACCTACTTAAACATAATGGTTGGTCAGTATTCTTTGATACAATACAGTATAGCATATACTTGTCAATATGAGGTATCCACAATGCGAAACAAGAAAAAATATCCAAATCTATGATACCTACTGAAACATAATAGTTGGTTCTTTGATACAATATACTTGTCAATAGATATACTTGTCAATATCCATGTGTGTAGGTTGCATTATATATATACTAGGCAGAATATGTTAGTTTTCCCAAGGATTTTGTTTAGCTATTACCACAGTCAATGGTCCATCATTATCGCTGTCATTTTCACTCGTATTTTCACAATGCTCTCTTAACTGTCTTATACGAAAGTTCATAATCTTTTTCTGTTCGTATTCATGAGATAATTCTAACTTGATTTTGTCAATAGCGTTTGAGAGAGGCACAAACAACTTTACCTGATCATCAGTGACAGTTGCCAGTGACTTTAACATTCCTTGCTGGATAACTTTCATGAATTTATAATCAGCAGATAGCGTGAATCTGTTCTCGTTTTTGCGTTGTTGTAATGAGTCAAAATCACATAGAATCTTTTCAGCATTAAGATTGTCAGATACATTGATACCGTTATGTTGTAATTTTTTAATCGCAGAAACAATGACATTGATATTTTCAAAATTCATTATATAATACATGTATATTTAATATAAAAATAATATTTTTGGACGGTACTATATTTTTACAAAACATATATACATATATACAACTCCATATGAACTCCCAGCTTGTCATATAACATGCTGGCAAGTTCAGGAACATTCTGAATTAATCCCCATGTGATCCCCTAAGGTGTCAAACAACATCTTAGTAGGACCAGAGGTCACATATAAACTGATTGATGAACAATGATTATATATTTTTATGGTCATGTGATGTTGATTTTTGCGGACGGCACATTTTGATCTTTGTGAACCCCCCGGTTGCCTTTTGACATCCGAGCAAGTTCAGAGGTCACATATAAACTTAATTAAGGACGATTTATGATTATATACAATGTATGCAATGACTATATACAATGAAGATAATGGGTATATACAATGAAGGTAATTATGATATATACAATGATTATGATATATACAATGATGATGATGGCCTTTTCTCTATTTGTGAATATATAAACTAGCACACCCACCCCCAAATATCAAATCCGTAGGGGTGCAAAACTGACACCTACTACGTGTTGACACGTGGGTAGGTATACTAATTTCTATTCACAAATAGACTGGGGCTGGCCAAGGCCCCCAATAGATTATAAATCTTGGCCTAAAATCGCCTCCGCAGACAATTTGCCTTTCTCGGGTTTCAAACCACCGACGCCAGGATGAGAGTTTCAACACGCTAGCAATCGGACCTTGTTATAAATATATACTGAAAAAGTTAATATACCAAAAGCACAATAGCCTATTTCCTAAAAACTAGAGTGTTCTTAACAAAAACCACAGTTTTCTGTGTAAAATGGGATTTTATATTTCTAGTTTCCAAAAAATATAGAAATATATATAATTCTGCATTAACACTGAGTCTATGCGTAAGCCGTAACCAAGGAGATTGATTTAGTCATAGCGCATTCTTAAAATAACTTTACGCAGTAATCGGCCACACAGATACAGGCAATATTGTGCACAAATTCTTCTGTGGTGCACTATTTATTATAATAAAATCGCACTTACACACGCATTACGTGTATTTTATTATACAATATATAGCCGATTTTCTTAACAGAGACCAGCTTCTGTGTAAAATGCAACAGAATTCTCTCTGTTAACACTAAGATATAGCCGTTATGGAATAATCAATAACAGAGCTAATTATGCAGCCACAGCCTTCTAGACAGAGTAACTAGACAATAGATTTCGATTGCCTGTGTGCACTATGAGAAACCTTGTGCGCGGATTTTATGTAAACAAAGAATACAGTATTATTATTTTGTCAGTTACTGGTTGCCACAATATATAGGGAAAGTTGCCGATTAGCATTGAATGAGACCGCCGGCAAGGTTATATATATATATTGACAAGTATATGCTATGCTGTATTGTATGCCAACCATTATGTATCAGGTATCATAGACAAGCACCATGCATCCGGATATTTTTTTTTGTTTCGCATTATGATAACGCTCTGTGAGCGTACATACAGATTTATATTTAGATCTTCATTTTGCAAATCCAGAATGTGACCTACCTGGTCTGTAAGTTTAAAGTGTATCCTTGATAGTAACGGGTTGTGTACACGTAAATATACGGGATTTATTGGCTCTGATACAATCAACCAGCCGGGTGGATCGCGCGGGGAAAATGTGTATAATATGTACCCTTGCTGGGTCTGGTTAGACTTAGAAAGATCTACCTGATAGCTACCTTCAATAATATCGCATACCAGATTGACTGCAATTACTGATGTTATATTTACAATGCCCGGCGATATGTGACGTCCAGTACTGTACGGGTCGTTATTATGTTTTAGTATAACCGGTGGTGGGGCTATTTTTCTCCATGATTCAATTACTCCGGGATAATATTCTTCAATAAGATCGTCAAGTGATTTCTTCATTTTAGCGTTATTTAAATCTGGTATAATAAATGTTTGCAATTGTTCTTCTGTAATTTTATATAGATCAAGGAATAATTTCTTATGTTCTGGACTTGTGTAAGGATTTCCATTGACTACTGTCGCAATGTATATAATACTTCGATTGGCGATGTATAAATCGAATAAGATACCATTTAAGTGTTTTATTGACTCGATTATTTGCTGCTTTACGTTATCATCATAATGTTGTGATAATGAAATAAGTAAATTTCTTAAATCATTAAACGTTTTATCGTATTCAGGTTTAAGAGTATCTAAAAATCTTTTTAAAAATTTTTCATCAACAATATCTCGATCCCGCGCCCCTGGCGTCCTGATAACAGTAAATGCTGATCTAGTTATCTTAGGGGTCCTTCGACCGTCGAAATCAGTAAAGTAATATGTATTGTCGTTTGGATCACGTTTAAATACTATATAACTCCATGTATCTTTATTTCGATATTCTGGGTCTTTAATGAATCTTTTTTCGCTTGTTTTAAATTCATTTTTAGTTGGTTCTGAAACTCTATTATAAATAGGGGGGACTTCAGGCCATCCTAACACAGATCTAATCGAACTTTGATAAATGTCTACGACATAATCAGGAGAATTTATTTCTATCGCCGCTGATAGTGTAGGTTCGTAAACAGTGATCGCTATTTTAGATTCTTTCCCTGTGATAGACTTAATTCTGCGTTGGAACTCGTCATTAATCTGTTCTATTTGATAACTGCCCGTTGAAATTCCAACAACTTGCCAATCAGGACTACCGTCAGGTTTATTCTTATTCGCAAATACCAGTGAATTATTTGCTGGTTGTCCACCAAACGGTTTTGACCTGATATTTGGCCAACTATGATAAACTCGTAATCGTGCTAATGCTATCTCGCTTGCTGGAATTGCAGTTGGAAAATTAACGCTAAATTCAGGATTGTTTGAACTTAATGATATCATAGTAGTTTTTGACGGCGTTGTATTAGCTACGATCTGCTGTAATAATTCTAACGATGACATTATTTAAAATACTCCGTATTTAATTATTATTTTAATAGAACGGAAATTCAACCCTCCACTTTATCATTAGAATCCACTTTGAATGCCTCATGATAAGTTTCCATTATCGTTGCGAACTCCTCATCGGATATTTTACCATCGCTGAGGTACGCCGAAAGATACGATGATAGTTTAGAATAAGATGCTGTTGCTGTGTGCAATTTCATTATGTACTCGTTTAGTTTACCATTTGTACACGTAGATATTTTCTTAGCGATAATACTGAAAATACCTGCGCATGTTGTTGCCGTTGAAACTATAATTGTTACAACTGCAGGCGCTGTCATCGTTATTGTTGATAGTAATAATCCAGTTCCAGCAATAACAGCAGAAACCGAGTATACCATTATATCAATAACAACCATACGTCGCCGATATTTTTTTACCTTTATCGTGTAATCGTCGATGATATTTTTTAGTTTGGTTTGACACTCACATACTTGAGCGTATCTGTGACGTTGAACATCGATAAATGACTCTTGATTCATTATACTTATCTAGATAACTAATTGAGGAGTTTCACATACAAATTCCAAGCACCACCAGTATAGTGCTCTGGTTAATTTTTTATCAGATGCCTCCAGCAGAAATGTTTCTTCCGCATCTTTATTTATTATAACGGATACAACTCCAGAAAAAGTATCGATTGAATGACGCCATGGAAATGTAGTAAATATACTGAATTTTGCTATGCTAAATATAGACATCCTGTATACGCCAGTGACTTCTGCGGTGTGTTTGAGAGTATTATCTTGCAGTGTCCATACTCCTAATCCTGATGCTACTGTGTATACTACGTTGAAGATCTGCTTGTGAGGCATTCCAGCAAGTAACTTTGTTACTAGATTCGTTTTTTCAACGATATTAGGAATTCCACTAACAATATCGTTGATTTTCATGTTAATGTCGGTAAGTTTTATGTCAACGATTGGTGGATTTCCAAAAAAGTCATGAATAGATCTGTTTATATTTCTACGGAAATTCAGAAACGTTTGCACGTGATTGGTAAAATCAGTTCTAACAGCGGTAATTTCATCATTGACTGTCATTAATGATTTATTGCTATCATCGACGTATTTCTTCGTTGCAGCGTCAAAATCTGTTTCTGGTGTTCTGAGATTATTAATACCATTATTATTCATGTCGAGAAATGCACGCATTATACCACCGCGCACTGACACGTACTTGGATTCTTGATCATCGACGTATTTTTTTGTTGCTGCGTCTGTATCCGAGGTTGGGTTCATAAGATATGTAATTTTTCTTCCTGACATAATAATGTCACCGGTAAATACATCACCAGTTTTCTTAACATAGTCGTTAACCGATTTACCGGAATCCTGTATTTTACCTTGATCAGTAAAAGTAACGATATTATTAACAACCGCGTTGGGACTTCGTACAAGTACATCTGGTAGTTGTATGTTACTCGTTTTTAATCGTCCTTGTTTGTCCTGAAAAACGACGACTTCATTTTGATCCACACTTGTGATATGTAATAAATCATCGATTTCATTTCTGAGCTGATCAAGAGTTGCATATTTAGATAAATCGACCTTCTGAGCTCTACCTGAGGATCTTCCATAAATATCTACCATTATATTTACTGATATCTGTTTAAGTGTGATGACGTGGTATATCGTTCAGTAGTGAACGCGTGCACGACTTTATGAGGTGGCGCTGCTGATTTTGATACAGCATCAAGCACAGCGAGGTTTTCACGACCGCATATTGGGGGACCAGTTATTTTTTGTGTTGGTAGCGTTGAATACCAGATTGGAATACTTTTATCGCCGGTAACGTACTCTAAAAATTCTTTTGGTGGTGCTAATCCATACGAATCGAAATAAATAATTCCACGTGGATCAATTGCATATCCGACCCAGTGCGTGCCTGGGCCAGAGTTTTTATCGAGATTAATGATACCGGTTTCATGTTGCATTGCAACGGTAGGTAATTGATCGCGCATAAAAACACCTCTGAAGTTTTTTATTTTTAATTTTTTAGCAGCATTAAGTAAATCAAAATTGGACATGGGTGATATTAGTAAACTGTCCCGGGAAGTCTTAGACCCTTTCCGTACCACGAATACGGGGTCCCTGGTAATCTTAGACCCTTTCCGTACCACGAATGCGGGGTTCCTGGTAGTCTTAGACCTTTTCCCTTTTTTTTTGGAGGTTTTTATTCCTTGTCCGGTTGCTTTCTTTAATGCCATTCCAGCAGCTGTTCCAACAGCACCTAGCGCAGCTGCTTTTGCAACAGCTGGGGCTGCAGCTGCTATTAAAGCTGGTATAGCTGCGAGAAGTGGAAATATACCACCCGTCTTAGCAATATCTTTGATGGCGCCCGCAGAAAGATTAAGTTTTATACCTTTATTTGATTTTTTGGCTTCATTGAAGTTTCTGAACTGACTCTCGGTCAACGATAATTTATTTGAACCGCTCATCTGTTCTCGCTTTAGCGATATTTTTATTCCACAGTTATTTTTTGATGCTGATTGTAGCCTTTTAATCTGACCAGGGGTCAGACTCACACTAACGTGATGATATGACATTATTAATATTATGAACGATCTAATTACATGTTTTCTACTGGAACATCAATAACTCTCATTCGTCCACCAACACCTTCGAGTAACATCGATTTATCGCTGAGTATAACGGCTATTGCTCTATAATTAGGAATAGCTCCAACATTTCTATTAACACGAGCTCGAAAATGAATATCTACAACAGATTGTCTGGTTAAATCTAAATGTTCTAGTGAAAAGTAATAAATCGGATACAGCGTTGTAAAATCTAGCTGCGATATTTGTAAACCAGTATCAATGTTTTGATCACGGCCCATGAATGTCATTAATCGATGATAACACGTGCTACATGATTTTGATCGAAATTCAACAAAATATCCTCGGATGGTTCTTGGTGTCCATTTATCCTTAATGAAACCTCAGAAACACCAAGATCATCAAATACCATAATACTATGTATTTGCGAGTTTACTCGTGCAGTATTTTGAAGCGCAATAAATATGTGTCTTGGTGCAGAAACACCTTGCTGAGAAGCTATTTGCCACGTAAATAAACCATTAACAGCGCTCTCTACAACATCTGTGGTCATAGTCAACCATGACAACGTTGATTTACCACCTTGATCCATAAAAGAAAGTAACCGTTGTTCTTCAGATATCGAGGGGGTCATCACTGGCATCCACAGGGAAAATTTTGTAAGAATTACTTTACCAGCATCACCAATGGGTCTCCATAATGCATCATCGTCTGTGCCTTTTCTTACTAGTACAACTGTGTGTTTGGCTCCGAAAATGACTTTTCTAACATTTCTACAGAATCCAAAGATATGTGACAGTGGAATTGCACATGAAAATACTCTTCTATTACCCTTTAACATTGATCTACGTGCTGCAAATCCTAAGTTAAATTCTGGGTTAGCACCATGAACCACCGGATTTACATCAGCGTCAGCGGCGCCGGCGAAGTTTCTTGGTCGTCTTATATCATATTGTCTGTTATCAGGGTGGTTAGAAGTATCCTTTACAAACATCATTGATGGACCGGTTGATCTTGAATAATCGTCGCTGTATCTTGCAAGGCCAAGTATTGTCGTTGCAACGTCAACGTCTTTCTGGATTGATTCAATATTTTTTCCGTTAATCATGTACCTTGCGCTGTCAAATAACGCCATAATACCATTATTAACAAAACCAACCCTAACTTCAGCTCCATATGCTACTGGTGCTGCAGGAGCAGCTTTATTTAAAATTTCACCTTCTACCTCAATAAACGCCTCAGCGGGTAGGAAATACCTACTTGTATCCTGAACCTGTAGTTCAATTCGTCCACGCTGATCTGGAAGTCGTGCGTCATAAGAATAATATTGATAATCACGCACAGACTCATCTTTAAGTACTGGTGCGTCCATGTCGAATGCGGGATCAGATATGCGCTTAAACATCTTTATTATAATTATTATCGTCTAAAACGAAGACCACTTCGGGAAGTGAGACCACTTTCTGCTATCAGACTAGCGGTTATAATTTTTTCTATTTCTGACATCGGGACATCAGCCAACTCCGCTAGTTTTTGATTAGCTGCTTGATTTATTATTTTACTTACACTTGCGGGCATCACTTCAGTGCTGGCCAATTTCACAGGTTGAGGTCGGGTCGCTTGTGGTCTGCGTATTAATCGTGATAGTCTATCTTTGATTGCTGAAAATGCTTTGCTAGCAATATTACCAACAGCGCTTATACCTTTTTCACGAACAACATCAATAGCTTTCATGCCCAGTTGCTTTGCAATCGGTATTGCTTTTGGGGCTATTCTTCTAAACAGACCCTGAACAACATCACCTAGTCCATCTCCGTAGGTTGTTTTGTATACTGGTAATCGAGAGTTTATTACCCTGACCATGGTAGGTCCACGTTGAGTACCATGCACGATCATTTTGTTATTAATTGACTTTATCACTAATTGTATCTAATCACTGTGGTAATCATCGGCGATTTCATTAATGAGAGACCGATATACATTAATATCCATGATACCGCCTGTAAATAATCGTTTGCAAATATCAGCTGCTTCATTAATGATTTCTGATGAATTATTACCAGCTCGTTTTCCTCCAATGAGGATTTCTAGTCGATCGACATCAGCAAGAACGTTATTGGGGCAAGTAATAAGACCACTTCCATGAGTAGTAAATCCACTTCCACTTATGTCGCCAGAAGAGGTGTCTGACGGCCAATATTCTTCTTCTTCTTCCTTACCTGTTGTTTGGACTGGTTGTCGTGGTGATTGTAATCGTTTCATTGTTTCTCGTCGTTCTTGTTCTCGTCGTTGTAGCTCTTGTTGTAGTCGTTGTGATCGTTGTGGTGATGGTGGTTCAGATTGTTGTGATAGTGGTGGTAGTACTCGTGGTGATCGTTGTGGTGATGATAATCGTTTACCTTGTTCAATCTCTTCTATATATCTATTTACAACCTCATCAAATTTGTTAAAATTTCTAATATCTTCATTAGATCTGATTTCTGGAATACCAGTAGAAATACGATATACATCCCTGATCCAATTGGCAGAGCTTAGAGATTTAACATGTTCTGGTTTTACATATTTTTTTCTTTCATAATATCCAAACACGGCAATATCAAATAATTGTTTTGGATCCCTGATAGCAGCAATACCTTCAGGCGTAAATTTATCTATTATATTAGTTCTTGGTCTTTTAAGTTCTGGTTGTGGTGGTGCTTGTGGTGCTTGTGGTGGTGCTTGTGGTGCTTGTGGTGGTGGTTGAGCTGCTTGAGTACGAGCAATATCAGCAGGCAATGTTGCAAGAGCTCGTTGTGTTGCTTCGGTTGCTGTAACAATTTTCTTCGTTGGTTCGACAATCGGTTTAAATAATTGTTCTGTACCTTCTGTAAATTCCACCTGAGACTCCTGACGCGATTGTAGTTGTTGCTTAACAGAATCACGAACAGGTAGATATTTTTAATTGCCTCTAGTCGCTCTCGAGCTAATTTAGCTGAGTGTGGTTCTCCAATACTCATTATTGATAATATTTATACTGGCTGTTTAATTTATAGCAGCAGAGAGGCTGAACGACATACGCGTAGTGACCAGCACGTGAAAAAATCGGAAAAAATCTGGTCAATTAGAGAAGTTTTCATTATTAAGGCAAAAACTTCGTTTTCCAGCCTTCGTAGGAACCCTTAGTTTCAAAAATAAGGTCTCTAAAAAGTTGTAGGGTTCAGCCTCTCTGCTGCTCCCGACCTCCTTGTGTGCATGAGTAATTCATCACCGTCGACAAATAGTTTCCTTTATAAACTTCCTACGTGCGGCATTCTTCTAACGTTCAGAGAAATACAATGAAATATGCATCTCTACTTCTGTTCAAACTGACCGAATCCCATATATGTTCTTCTTGCTCAATTGGAGAAGTATTTTGAAGCAAACACTTCAAAACAGCGCTAATCTTTGATGAGTAGGAGCAACAATATGTGCATAAAATTTAGTTTCATATGCAGTTTCGAATAAATAGAAATGTATATCAGGATGTGGAACAGAGACGCTATTTAAATTGTATACGATAGTTACAGATGAAATTGTAATTGCGACTTATCAGAGGAGCAAACTTGTCTTTTTGTATAGAAAAAGATGTTCATTGACTTCATTACATGCCAGTTAGAGGTTTGGTCTAAATGGTTGGTTTATACGATTTTCAACGTGGACACCTAAGCGGACATTATATTATTTTAGTAACATTTTAGCGGCATGTTATTACTGTCTTCTTAATATGAAATATCTGTTCAGTTTAATACTCACTAAACGTTTAATTTATTACAAGAAGAGAATAAAGAATAGACAATTTACTTGTCGACCAGAATTGTCTTCACTCAAATAAAACTGATACTGAACTTTACTATGCCACCATAAATTATCTTTCGTATAAAAAGGTTCAAACGGGCTTTATAAATATCATTACAAGATGCCAGTTCCACGCATTATTTACAGTTAAAAATTATCTTCAAAGAAGGACATTCGTATTTATCAAAGGGGGGGGGATTATATAAACAAAATAAATCCAGAATGTCTCAAGATTTTCTTTAAAAAACAACAACAAACCCAGCAAAATATGGAAGATTACTATAAAGATCTTTGTGACATTGTTCAAGGATAAAACCCTAATTCCCAATGTCGTGCAAACTGAAGGGAACAAATTATGTCAATATTCTTCATTACTAGCGTGTATGCACGTCTATGCCCTCTATCGAACACTGTGAAACGTTAGAGATAAAGCGATAAGAAATAAAAAATAATAATGGTGAAACTCGTTAGATAATATTGAACTTAGTACTGGTACATAATCTTTATCCTATTTGTCTGTTCTTTTTATTCAGATCGATAAGTTAGAAAACTATATCATTTATCTTAATTTAACTTTTTAATGACTCTGCATTTTCTTCAGACCATGACACTTTTCCCCAGACTATTAATGAGTAAATCTCACACTGAGATTTAAAACTTCCGTTTACGTCAGAATTCACGTGGTATCCTCCATGGTGATAAGCAGTCACAGGGTATACCCTACGAATGTTTGCATAGTAAGCTTTGATGCCATTGGAACAGAGTTAAGAAAAGCTGTTTAACTAGGCTACAAAGGGTTATAATTTAATTCATTGACGTACCTGAAGTGCAAATGAAGGTCCCAGGTATACGCATTATCATATGTTTTGTGTGCCTTGGAATTGTTCACTTTAGAGTGGCAAATTCAAGCCAGTTTTTAGTAAAATGTAAGGGAGAGAAAACGAAATGCTTAAGCGACATATTAAGTAAAGGATTCATTCCAAAAGAGGTAAGCGTTCATGATCTTGCTTTGTAAAACGGCTTTAAATATCGCAGCCGTTTGATTCTCTTTTAACATCTTACTGATATCACCTCTTGGTTATATTTACCAATATTTCTCTTCTTTTCTATTTCTTTCTACTTCATGTTTTAACATGTCCCAAAAGATTAATTTGTATACTGCATCTATAATATGGTGATATGTCAAAGAAAAAGATACATAAAATGTCATAGAATATTGCTCACCTAAAACATATAAATGAAGCCACCTTGCGATATATTCTTCACATTGCTTTCGAATAAATATGTTGATGTTTACGAGTTACATGATACACAGTTTGACAATGAGGAAGGCATGCGATGATGTATGGTTTTCTTTTGAAAGATATGGAATACAAAGTTATACACTCATATACAAACACACGCAACAAAGTAGAGAAACATTAAACCTTATTTTACAATTTTACTTAAGTCCCGAAGATTAAAAACGATTACACGCTGCATTAATTTCCGTACTAAAGCGAAGCCATTTACGCACAATATATAATCGATTTTCAAGGCATTTGACTTCGTGAATCTAATAAAACATAAAATTAATTTTTTATCATTGGAAATAGGTATAAAATCAGTAAAAAAAATCTCAAGAAATAAATAATGCAACTATAGTCAAACCATGGTTTATAAATATCAAGGTACAAAAGAAGGCTGTAGTTCTTTTTCATTGTTATTAACTAATACCTTCATGTGTTCTGCGTCACATGGTGTGATTTTAACCAATCTAAATGCTGGTTGCAACAGCTTGGTAAAATGTTGTAATTATTCCCTATTGCTTATTGAAATTCCAACTGTAGGTTTAACACGTGACTTAATATGCTTTCTTTGAACAAATGTGAATTAATTGTTTATGAATAGCTCAACACTGAATCCCTCCAGCTGGTTCTATCCTTTTAAATTATAGAATTACCTTTTATGTGCTAAATTTTAGGGTACGGCATAATGCATTACTTAATGAACTTCTTGTTTATAAAAGTTGATATTTATTTACTGATATTGAGAGACATTCTCATATCATATTGTGTAGAAGCTGTGGTGTTATTTGTTATTAAGAAGAACTGAGGTTCTCAATCTATAACATTAATTAATATACGACATCAGTACAGTAATGAAGAGGAGACAGGTATGCTCTAAAAATAATTTTATCTTGGAACTGTAACCCAGCGAACGCATAACATAAACCAGCTGTTGGTGTATATTAGTTCTGCTTCAGTGTAACAATCAAACAAAGGTTTACTTTTCCTGCCAAGAACATATGAATGATATTTAAAGGTAATTAGAGTAAGGCTAACACGACAGAGGCCTCCTATGTCAAGTAATTCCGGGCCAATCTTTCTGCATACTTAATAGATAAGCAAGAACTGGTGAACTTTCGTTTGAATGTTAAAATTTTATTCCGTGTATTTTCATACTTTGATCCTTCTTTTAAACTTGAAACCTTTAATTAATAAAATAAAACACGTAATTAATAACTGCTCGGTTAAGAAACAAAGGCATTACTAAAATGTGATACAATATTTTACTGACGATCTTCGGGCGTAAATCATAAATTACTACAAAATATTCTTCTCCGAAATGAAATTCTTGGGAAAATACTGTGTACATCTCGTTATCATTATGAAGATCGTACTGTTAAATTGATGCTTGTTATTTTCTTTACTGCAAAATTTAGAGATATAATGACTTTTGTTATTAACAAATAATAATGCCGCGTTTCACACTGTTGGGCATATATTATCGTAGACTGAAAATTTTCCCTTAATAATGGAGGATGTCTCTTTCTTTACAGACCAATGTGCCAGACTTTTACAGTGTAGAGGATCCAAAATCACCGCTGAATACAACGGATGATACGTTGGTTGGTAGTGACAACACTTTGCATCAACATGTCTATTGTATTTAACAACCTGTTAATTACAACCCATGTTTTACAAGTACTGTATCACATAATGACACCACTATATCTATATATATACACACACACACACACACACACACACACACACACACACACACACAGAGGCCTAAAGTCACAGAGCTCTTTGTAATTCCAAGGAATAATATAAATAAATCAATCTTCCCAAATTAAAACTGAGCACAACTAAACTGATTCCTCTAAAGACTGATGTTAGGATAGGAAAGATTAATTCTATATATCTATACCTTTAAATAAAAAAGCTAAAACATAATAACAGAACAAGGATGAGGGTAATTTTCCCCATCAAAGTTTCTGTTTATGACCACTTCTAGAATCTTCCAAGGCTAAATAGGCCACGTAAACAGGTCTACCTACAAGTGATAATTATCTTAATGTACAATCATAGACAAATGGTAGCTACGTAATATGTTGTTTATAAAAAAAAGGTATTAGTAAGGTAGGCCAAACTCCTACCCTCAAATATAGACAAAGGTCAATTACACAAAACAAATTAAATATACATAGAATATAATCATGGACAAAAGCCAACACACAATACAAATTAAATATGAATAACACAGTCATGAGTCAGGAGAGGCATTGTTATGAGTCGAACCCTACCGTAGACAACACGTCTTCTGTTCATTTCAAGGATAGCTTTAGAGACCTTCTGACTTCATATCTGCATCTATGCTGCCGAATTGATCATAAACCTCTCACAATCTCTTTTGTTGCTGTGTCTTACATTGCTATTATTATTATTATTATTAGTAGTAGTAGTAGTAGTATTGACTATCTAACATGTACTGACTCTGATTATTAATTTTCCTAGTGCGATGGGGTTATTTACTGCAGTTTTAGATCGTCCTAATGTCTTGTGACTTCCCATTGTACTTTGTTGTGAAAAGATTTCCTCCAGCCAATAGATCTATATGTTTAGTAGCTGAAGTGACGAACATTTTAGTGATTGTTATACTTGTGGGCTATATATTTTTCGTACCGTAATCATTTTAAATCAAGAGAATTTTTGCTGTAAGAATAAATATGCTCGAGAAAATACAAGTACTACCAATATATGAAATTTAATTTATTCAAGTTTTAATTTTGCAAAGCGAATCTTTATTAATTACAAAAAAAATCACTTTTTAATATTAAATTGTAGGAAACATATTGTTGTGTAAGTCGCCGCATGATTTATGTAACATGATAACTGGGTTGGATTTCGGATTTATAACAGAACACTTTTTGAAGGTGATACAAATACAATGTTTATTGACTAATGGCTTGTATGAAAAAAGAATTATGATTAATATGTGCGTGTACAAGATCCAAATATTGGACAAAATTAACGTAATCCGCATAAACCTAATAATGCAACAAATATAAATACAAATACCTTACACAGTACAAGGAGAAAGGTTGTTGTTGTTGTTGTTGTTGGGTTTAACGCCATTATTTCAGCACACGATAGGCTATGCATCGCGGCCAGTATTAATGGTGGAGAAAGAACCCGGGAAAATCCCGGAAAGAACCACCAACCCACGAGAAGCTACTGGCAAACTTTCTCACATACCGATATTGACCGAATCCAAGACTCGAACCCACGCAGACAGAGGAGAGATGGCAGTGATCCGTAACGGAGAGCGCTTTAGACCACTTGGCCACTCGGGGCCCAAGGAGAAAGGTGAATGATTCACATTAATTTCACACGACGAAAAGAATGATGCGTTTTACTCAAGTAGTAAAAATGATGTACTTTACTCATATAGTAAAATGTATTCACTCAAACAGTGAAAAATGAGGTGCTTTAATCAAATAGTAAAATGATGAAGACAAAGGGACAGATATCATACAAAATATCTTTACAGTCCCAAAATACTGGGTATAACAAACCCCAAAATAAGCCCACGGCTAAAAGATTAGATGCATGGAGTAACACAAAACACTCCGTCACTTGCACACTTGGCTACCAGTCACACTGGTCAATCAAGTAGTCAGCATTTCAGGTAGTCACCGACCACCATTCAATTCCTTGGTCAATCAAGTAATCAGTGCCCACCAATTCGTCAGCAACGCCCGATCACATGCTCCTCGACCAGCAACACACTGTTTACTCAGCTCTACGGCTGCTATGGTTCAGCTTTACAGCTGCTATGGTCAGCTTCTATGGTCAGCTCTACGGCTAATACCTCGTCGACCCTGATCAGCTGAAAATAAATCTAACACTGTGTACTATGTATGACACGGGCATATACGATAAAACGTAATGACGTTATATACGGTAAGCTATACAAATTACATTATCGGCACAACATTACAAAGCAATAAACAGGTTCAGACACGAACCTACATGTGTCCGATAAGAATCCTATGGTACTAAGCGTTTCTTAGTAAATGCAACTTTATATTGCTAATAAAAATCTCTTGCTAAGTCACAAACAAGAATAGAAAATATTTGCATTATGCTACGCAAGCCGAAGCTACATAGAAAATAGGCCAAAAATAAACGTGGTAGTACAATAGTTATAACTTACAATATACATAAGAAATTAATAAATAACTCACATACCTCTACAGCTGAAGGTGTACAAGTCCTTAAGTTTTTTTGGTGTGGTTACTCTCAGATTGACATCATTTGAGTAACCCCCTTGTGACAAAAGTTAAAGTATTTTATGTGTTCATGTTTTTTTTCCATATGTGTGTGTTTCTTGTATTAATTTTATTAAATTTCGTTTTTATTAAATTTTGAGTAAGGGTTTGTAGACCATTCAAATCTTTTATTTCTTCTAATATATCAAATTTCTGGAGTTATTTAATTCATAATCATAGTTTCCTATAAGTCTAAAGTTTAATAAATAAAAGCTAAATTAAATTAATTCGTATTTAATTTCTATTAAGTATATTTTTATATTTTTAATAAACAGATATCTATTATACTGTTTCTGTTTTGCGCATAGGTTGTTTGAGATCTTAATTAGACACGAGCAGCATTCACACTACGCTTTCGCGATCACGTGAACTCAGGTGCCACGAGTTTCTTGTCTAATACATGAATGACTGACAAGACGTTCCGTAATGTAAAGATTTAGTCTTACGGTGAGGTATTTATACACAGACGATGCAGCCGTACATCTTCTGTGCGCTGGAAGTATTAAGTTTTTCCTATTGAAAGCACTTCGCAAGTGCGGCATAGTATGAACCGAACTCACTGTTTCGAAATATTGTTCAATCTACGTAAATCACCCTCTGGTATCGTTGTACACAAAAAATGAAACCCGAGTACAAGTATTTAATAAATAAAGGGATTTATACAATTCCGTGACAATTTATGTGTTGTAGTGCAAACGTGATATTTCTTATTTCCTTTAGCGAAAAAGAGATCTAATGATTTTTTGTTCATTGTATAAATAAAGATGCTCTATTTTTCTCTTTGATGTTGTTGAGTATGTATTGACCAGATGTTTTATTATAATAAAGATTTCCCTTGGTGATACGAGTGGTCTCTTTCGTTACAGACTAGTGTGCCAGGCTTTTCCAGTGCAGAAGACCCAGATTCGCCATTGAATGTAACAGGCAACATTCTGGTTGGTAGCGACAAAACTGTTGATAAACACGTCTTTTATACTGATTGATAAGAACAGTGTATGTTTAAATTCTGTTTTATTATAAAATGACATCCCCAGAATATGTTTGTTGATGTCTATGGATGTGATCATTCAGCACATTTGCACATATGAAGCTGATATCTTTGATTCTTTATATGTTCGTGTATGAGCACCTCTTTTGCCATGGATTTCTTAGATGTAGCTACGCTCTACTAGTTTCCCAACAATAATAACTCAGAAAAACCTGTTATATTGCGTCTTTAAATTATGGCAATTAAAAGCACACATGTTATAAACGCAAGCTTTATTTTATAAAGGTGAGGTTTTAAAATTTTAGTCCAGTCTAATTTAGTCCTGCCATGTGAGTTGCCATTTTAATCGCTACAACCGTATACAAAGTTGCCGGTCTGAAGAGTTTCCAAGACGTATCTTTGTCTACGCCATTTGGTCTGTAATGAGCTCCTCGTGCAGATAATGGTCACATATATCGATTCATGGTTTCATGCCTTGACAAAATCTTTTGGCAATAGTGTTTAGTACTTTAAACCTCAAAACTAATGGGTATCTGTTTCGATCGCAAAAGCTCAAGATCGGAAGGTTGATGTATTGTCAACTATTCGAGATCTACTGACTCTTGTTATTTCTGTACCCAACAGATGGAGAGTTTTTTGTTATGCTCAGTACTTCCTTTGGTAAGGCATAATATCTCTTTCTTTACAGAACAACATGCCAGGCTTTTCCATTGCAGAGGACCCAAGTGCACCATTGAATGCAACAGATGATATCTTGGTTGGTAGCAGCAGCACTATTATTGACATGGCTATTTTTTCAAATACAAGGGGTATTTGAAAGGTTCTGAATATTTTGTTATTACATTTTTGTTTCTTTGAATACGTCAATAAGTATAACGCCAGTCGATATACAAAACAATGTTATACAAAACAATGTTCTATACAATAAACTGCAGCTGCGCATACAAAACGCCGGAAAACTACAATTACATACGTGTGACTTAACATAGCTAACTGAGAGTAATGTGAAAATG
>JAECUM010092950.1:0-36982 GCA_016617855.1 Megalonaias nervosa
AAAGAGTTCCTTGTCCAAAGCATGGAAATGAGACATCCTCTCCCCGCCGTAAAGATAACAAAACAAAACACAAAAAGACAAAAAGATTGTGCATGTATGCAGCAATGAGAGCGCTCATGTATGGACAGGAAGATACTCTCTTGGTTTATCTGAAGGTGCAAAAGCATGAAAATAAATATATTTCCTACGATGTCAGACATCGCAAACATTGCCTGGACGCTTATGTCTATAATGATCCAGTTATAGTATGGATTTTCTCAAATAATGCCCATGTAGACGTTTATTTTTGATAATATTTGGCACAGTCTTTACCCTATTTCGCGGTCCATATAGTTCTGTGATTCATCTCCGTGACAAGACTTGTTGGAAAATATCTTTAAACAAAACATATATAATAAGTCTAAATTAAAATTTGGATTGTCGTACGTTACTTTTAATATATTTTCTTAACAGAAAACACATATAAACAAGCTATTGTCTTTTTGTAAATTTATTCTCGTGGTTTCATGTTTGGTAAACAAACCTCTTCCGCTCCCGTAAGTGAATAGGCGTGGCCTCCAGCAAGGCCCCTGTGGTTGTCATACTCTTCCTGAAAGAGAAGATTGTGAAAAACTTGTTTTGTACCTACTATACATTCTCTAATCTGTGTGTGTACGTGCGTGTGTAAAGCTCGAGTATTTTTAGCAACAACTGACCATCAAACGGTACCATCTATTATATTCGCGACGATAGCTTCGCGAAAAGTTACATTCCAATTTACAATGTAAGTACTGTGGAAAAAAATCTTTGCTTGCTGATTGACGATACTTACTGGGACTTCACATAAAAGAAGCGATCCTGTTCTCAATGCGTTTTTCACCCTTTGGAGCATGGCCAGTGCTTTTTCCATCGACCCATGACTGTCCGCTTCAAAGTCCTTTTCAAAGTCTATGTATTCAGAAACGCCTCCCGTTAAGGCCAAGTAAGCATCTCCAGGTTGTCCGTAGATGGCGTTGTAGTTTCCATTGAACCTGAATCGGATGATAATTATATATAGTGCAATCGTTTGGATTATTTATAACCAGAATTTACCGAGGTATTTAACAGGTCCGGAGATCATAAAACATTTGAGGAATAATTAAATATTTCTTTTGGCATTACGACTTAAAGCGATCTGATAGGCCAGGCCCTTTTGAACTTTTTGGTTTCTTACCTATATGAACCCAACTATTTTTATAGCCACGACCACCTGCACAACTTTTCTGTACATAACACTCAATAAGGACTATATTTAGAATAAAGGATCACTCAAACTTAGATTTCTTACTAAGATTTTAATTATGAACCAAATGCTGGACCTTACTTTCAAATACATGAGATATATTTGCTAATACTGAAAGTAAAATACACTTTAAATGAATAAATAAACAGCGTATGCTTACATATCTTAATGTAAAAGATATGATGGTACTTTGAGAATTTCATCAGTGTGTGTATGTATTAATGAATGATATGAAATCTGTATACCGTTTGTTTTGTAGAATAAAATAAAACAACATAACAATAGAAGAATATTTTGTGGCCTCAGGTGGTTTCTAAACCCACAACCTTCGGGTTAGGAGCTTTAACCAAATGAGCTATGGTAACATTTGGAATATGAGGTATTAGAAAATGTATAGTCTTCTTACGTAAGATTTCAATCACGAACCAAATACTTGACCTTTTTTTCAAATAAATGAGATGTATTTGCTAATGCTATAAATGAAATACACTTTAAACGAATAAACATCGTCTGCTTACATATCTTGATGTGAAGACATTATGGTACAGTGCGAAATATCATTTTGCACGGTGACTTGTACACAGTCTTAAACATTGATAAACATGAAGAACAAAATCGTGTTTTGCCTGAAAACAACGAAACAGTCTTTGCAGGTATGGACTTTGATTTTTTAGCTAAGTGGTGGCCTCGTCTTCAACTGAGAAGTGGGCGTGGCTTTAAAAAACTATAATTTTCTCTGAATGGCTGCAGATATATATATATATATATATATATATATATATATATATATATATATATATATATATATATATATATATATATAATTAATCTTCTCTGTTCTGTATTATTGCTCCTTATGAATGAAATTCAAAATATGATTAAACAAAATAATGTTGTTACTCTATGAGTTTATTTAATTATTTATACAGTTGAATTTAATTATAAAGATCTGAACTCGAATTTTCTTGTCAACTAATTATTATAGGAGGCACAACTCACATGTTAAATTTAAGAATGTGACTCTAATAATAACAGAACACTCCTTTTGACAATTTCAATGAAGACTTTTACAAAATTAATAAATACTTTCCATCCATGGGGATTTTGGTGTTTATAATATGCTCATAATTTTATGCAGAATTGGCATCACACCTCGTTTGTATACAGAGGTCAGCAGAGCCGACAAAGTCACATCGTGCAACTAATCTCATTTACCATGTCTATACTTGGATCCCTTTTGTTACCTCTAAAAATTGAGTCTACTGACTCGGATACTGTATGTATGGAGACAACGCACCACTGCACACTTCCTTGCAGACGACACTAATCAATTCCTAATTTCTCCACCGTTTTCAAACATAATCATGATTGTGATGACAATTAAAATAGCTACTAAACAATTTTATTACGGCAAATTTGTCATACTCATTTTCGTCGTGTGAGGAAGGTGAACTCCTAGAAGATGACGAACGTAATGAATCTTAAGACGATTCTGCAGGCTGAGGTTAGACAGTACCAATTTAAGCCCGAACGAGACGAGAAACGTGGACGAGGACCCTAAAGAGAACATAGGGCATAATGAGGCTGAGCAGCGCTTGGGATATTCATTCTGGTAATTACTATTATCATTAAGGCAATTGTTATTATTCTTTCGTTAATGTTATTTCAATTTCATAATGAAATGAGAAGGGTACGAATTTGGGCGAAACTTGGATGTCTTCAGAGCAGATTTTCGTGTTGGCGTGGTTCATCAGTAACCAGTAGTGTTAAAAGTTAAACACTTAAGACAGAAATATGGAAATTGCAAGGAAATCCTGTCCAAGTACATGAACACTTCTAGGCAAAATATTCTTACAGTAGTTATGGTGCCACTATCAGGGTCAATTTTGGGACAAGTGATTGCTTTATACACATGTGAAAATTATGCTTAAAATTCCTTTTCATAAAATCCCTCCTTTATTGACAAAATGTATCAATACTATCACTTTACTTGAGTGTGGAATGTTTACCCAAACCTTTCATTTTAATAACAGATCCTGCTAAAGTCATTCGTCCATTATCTTGGAAATTCTCATGAAAAATTCTTTAATCCCGTATAATTTCATTTCTTGAACAGATTCTATACTATGACATTAAAAACACATTACTGTCTGTTCATGTTCACTTTTGATTCATTTAGCTTCCTAACACTGGTTGTAGTAAAATATAATTTTATGCTAAAGGCATTGACTCTGAAAACATGAAATAAGGAACAGAAAACCGGGATACATGAAATAACATAACTTTATTCAAGTTTAAAAATTTGCTGTATATTCTATTTTCAGTCATAATAGATACATGACTGTATAGAGGTGGCAATAACTTATCAACTGACTCCAGCTTCCTGACCACTTCCTCCAGCACTACCATCAATTCTTTAACATAGTCTAAGAAAAAATTGTTACCCCAGTAATTCAAGAAACTGAAAAATGTCATCCACTGCCTATATTCACTAACAATTTACCAAAGAGAATTAATGGAATTGGAAACAAGACTTAAATAGTATTCATTTTAACATACATATAAATCATAGTTTAATGAATGAATGAATAATAATAATAACGACACTTTTTGTTGCGATATATGATTTTGAATCTGTGCAACAAAAAAAAAAGCTCTGTGTTAGCTTTGTTTTGATTAAAATCTTTCAAGTTTGAGTTGTTTTGCTTTAGTTAGTTTCTCCCTTCTGTGTGTGTATGTACAGGACCGTGGAGGAGGGGCCAGAAATATTAATGGGGGGGGGGGCTGACTGTATTCCTAGTGATATGTTCACTGTCCAACGTTAATAATACTTTAAACATAGAACTGTTATATTACTATATGCGCTTGTATACAAGTTTTATCAAATGGTATCATTCAGTGTAGCAAAAATTGCAATATCTACACACCCTTGGCTACATGTCACACATCATAATAGTGTGTGGCTCTCATATTCTTTCTGATCCATTTCTGTATCTGAACATACCTGTCTGTAATAATAGTGTCCACCTCCACACTGTGGTTCTGTAGTTTTTTATGGCTCTAGAAAGTCCCTCTTTCTCCATGTCGTAACTACTCCTCACTTCATTGTTCTGAAGAAAAGAGAAAAAAAAATGTGTTGAGCAAAATTAACAATACTTCTATTTCTTGAAATGTGACATCATCTGTATATAGCTTAAATGTGTTTACCAACATTTTAAAAATGGACTTATGCATAAGTAACATTGAAAAAGTAAGCTCATTTTCTTGCATGAGTGTCATGTATGAATGCCGACAAGTACATGAAAGTTTGCAGTGCCTTTGCTCCTTCTCTTTACTTGCTGGACATTTACTTCACAACCTGTGTAGTAGGTGAAATTTTAGACGTGTATACTGATCATCGTGGTTTTCACACAGATGAGGATTTCTCATGAATATGTGTATCAATTAAAGTGTATCATTGCTAAATAATAACAAGTTCACAAGGGCTTGGTCTACCGAGTCAAACGCTTACATAATCTTACTGAGCTTAGTTAATACAATGTTATATGTGTCGTTTGCTTGTTTGTTTTTTCTTAAGTATCCTATCAGTCTGACATTGAACAGCAATGCTGCATGATGTTGTATCTAGTCCCTGTAATAAGAGTATGAAAAATGTGTTTCATGCCTTTGCAGTAGATAGGGTAGTTAGGCATGAAGTCTGAACAATAGTTGACAAATGCACCAAACCTTTTTGCATACTTTTACAACTAAGGGTTAATCATAAAGTTTGACATATTACCAATACATTGTAGTTTATCCGCAATAAAAAAAATTACATAATTATTGACTCACATGCTGATACAATTTGTGAGGCCTTAGGAATCCATATCAACTATGAAGCTATACAAACCATGTAAACAGGGAATGAATGGAAAGTTCACTGTGACATCAAAATGCACCACAGGATATGTCACACCATCTACTGTCTTAGGTTCTCTCAAGTGCATTATCTTCCAGGTGCTGGTTCTCAAAATTCTCATTCAGTACCTAAAATATATATATATATATATATATATATATATATATATATATATATATATATATATATATATAATTAGAGCAACGTTAGAAGGTAAAATCTTTACACAGACAGCATTAAAATATTTTAAAAAATTCCTTTAAACAATGGTTCTGTACATATTGTGAATAATAATACAATACTCTCCACACTGAACGGACATTAGTATTCACACTCACAAGCAATGGGTTGTGGGTTTGACTCTGACCTAGACCGTCATCCATTGACACTGTGGTGTATATTCTGGCAAACAGCGTAGTTTACTCCCAGTGCCTCTACACGAAGGGGTAATTACCCTTTACAATTAAACACAATTAATACATCAAGTATTCACAACATTTTTGGTTTAGCAGAAAACTTGTTTTGTCATTATTATTGTTGTTGAACAGGCACGAAATAAGCATGGGCATGCACATGAATTTTTTTCGGAGGGGGATTAATAATGGGGTAGGGGCAAAACCAAAATCCAGGGGACACACACACACACACACACACACACACACACACACACACACACACACACACGTCATGATAAAGCAGGATTCATGGGGGGAGGGGGGCTGTTATGATTTACAAACACACTCCCACTAAAATCGCCCTCTCCCACTGATCGTTCCTTTGCTAGGTATATTTGTGGTGAGGGGTAGGGGCTGACTAATAATATAGCAAGATAAAGATGTATAAATATTTTACCCTCGCTTGCTCTCGCATATGTACAAGCTTCTCTCAGTCTACATGTTGTTAGCCCTGCCGTAACCCTTGGTTTTTGTTGATCTGGTGTTCACGGACTCAGTTATCAGGCCAGAAAATACGCTTGGTACTGCATTTGGCAGGAGTCGTCAGATGGTCGTAATACCAAGTGACTCTTTAATTTTATACACGGTATCGAAATCGTTGTTTCTCAAATGGTCACTGCAGACTATCTCGCCTGTCACTGATCGGATAACGTAAGGTACCAACTAATGAATGCAACTAACAACGAAAGTAGAAATTCACCGTTCCCTACATCACGTCACTTCCGCTTTGTCTTACAGACAATACCGAGCGCGAAATCGGCTAGGAGCGTGCTGCCTTGTGCGACAAAAAAATCGATGTTTTGTAGTCATTATTTTCATTAATGATGAGGTATTTGACATAATACCTTTAAAAGTCACATCTAGAAGATTACATTTATCACATAAACCAATATTGTATGAGTACACTAGCAGACCTTTAAAAATGTGTCTTGTTTGTTGTTGAGTGTAACAGGTACAAGATACTGTATGAGTAACACAATATAGAATAGCAACATGTCGTTTATGTTCAGTCACTGACAATTTGCATGATTCATGTCGAAAATTGATTGCAAAAAGTTAATACTTGAAGCCAACTTTTGTTGTTTAGGGTTCAATTTTAGGCAAAATGGTGGCACTTTGGCATTGATTGTATACAAGAAGGTCAACAACCTTGACACATTTCAAGATATGTTGTGGCGATATATTTATTCTCCCTTAACATATTTTAATACCTTGTTATGAAATATATGACAAAAGATTGTAATAGAATGCCGTTTCGGTGTTACTAGTACGTCGTTATGCGCCTTTGCGACAGTTTTAAATCTTTCAAAGGAATATACACAAAGGCATGCCTTCGTGCGACACATGTAGACACTCACAGATCCAGTCGAACTGTTCATTAAATTTCACCTAAACTTCTAAATAAATGAATTTTACTATCCGAATTGTATACCCATGTAGCTCCCCAGATTTTTGCTCTCTCTCTCTCTCTCTCTCTCTCTCTCTCTCTCTCTCTTCCATTCTTTCGCTCAGAAGATTTTCAGGAGGTTATCGACAGAGAATCGGTATGCAAAGCAGGAGAAATAATATCTCAGCATTGTTATATATTCGGGATATGATGAGAGGAAAAACACTTATTTTGGGGAGGTTGGGGTGGTATTGATAAAAAAAAAAAAAAAATGTGAATACCTTTATCACTGATCACATTTAACGAAAATTGCTAAACGTTTTAACATTTAGAAAGTAACCAAATGATCTAAATAAAACTGGCAACAAAAAAAAATCAATCTAATAGTTGTATAACTATGGGCGTATCGAAGGTAGAAGAACAATATTTAACTGTCAGTGAATATTTTTTATCCATTGTTGTCACTAAATATTTAAGCATGTAGGGGAGTAAGATTATAATGTTTTAAAAAAAATCAAACCGTTGTCGTTCTTTTCAAAGGTTAAAAATTAATGTTGCCATTCGCTTTATAACGTTAGTAAAGTTATTATTATAATATTATTCTGACACCATACTGCTGCCAGTACGTAAAATAGTTATTTTTCTTAAAAATAAACAGAATTTGTTGAATCCCAGTGAACACTCACAGTAATATCCACCACTCAAAAGTTTTCATTTAATTGTCTTTCGACCCAAAAACCACTTATGTTTTGTAGAAGAAATTAAAAGCAAGCGAGATGGTCCAGGTCAACCTTTTTTTCAGAAAAGAAAATAATTAATTTTATTGAGACATATTACCTTGCAAAAGCTTTCTCCACGAGAGATGGCCACATCTCATTCTCGTTATCTCGTGATTTGGCACCTCTGGGAGAATTGCCATTAATAACGGGGAGATAATCGTCAATATGCACGTCCTCCCACTCCCCAAATCTCCAAAACCGACAGCGGAATACTCCATCTTCTGGGATCCAACCATCCTCAGGAACAACCTGTGACAAGTTATTCAAATTTACAAATGCAATCGAACTGGGAGAAAAGTTTCAAAAACACATATGGGTATAAATTATCTAATGGTCTAATATGAAATTATTTCACGATATATAAGTGACAGCAATGCCTTGTTCAAAAAGAAATATCGTTTAATGTTCAATAAATTTCCCAATGTGGAATTACGTTATCAGGTCTGCCCGAGGAAACTGATAATAACAAGATGGCATGACAAGGTCTCAGACACTGAACTTCTTACACGGGCAGGCATTTCTAGCATCCACGCTGTGATAAAAAAATCACAACTGATTTGTGCAGGCAACACAACTAGGATTTAAGATAAGCAACTACCATGAAAATCTTCTACGGCGAGCTACAGGATCTCAGGGAGGTCAAAATAAACGCTTCAAAGACTCCATCAAGTCATCTTTGAAACATTTCAACATTTTCCCTGAGTCGTGGGAAGATCTCGCACAGGATCGCAGCACCTGGCGTAGTCTCATTCATACCAGAGCTACAGACCACGACTAAATAGAATTGGAGAGATAGAACAAAAGCGCTAGCAGCGTTAATATTGGAACTACAACACGTCAACTGTTGTTTACGCAAACCAAAAGGAGCATCTCATGTCCAGTGTTCTACAAACAGTTCAGAATACAAATTGGCCTAGTCAGACACTCACATGCTCACAGAAAACAAACTAGTTAGTAATGTCATTATCATATTCGAACTCGCAGGCCGGACAACACACACACACACACACACACACACACACACACACACACACATTGGTCTTAAAATCATTTTGGTGTATACTAAAGAAAATAAATTAAATTTCGCATGAAGCAATGTTACATTTTACATTTCTCCATAAAGTCATAGAGAGGTAAAGATCTCCTCGTTAATATTAATTTGGTTTTGAAAATGCAAGTTAGAAACACATTTATTGGAAGGAAAGGGAGAACTGAAAAATTTTACTTGGGAAACAGAATTTTTAAAATGCAAATCTGTCGTCAATGAATGAACCAATATTATGATTATGTTTTAAACAGCCAGGAATTAATCCTTCTAATCTCAAATAGCAGACTTTTATATACAGTTGTCTTGAAACATCAACCCAAATCCTTAATTTCATGATTTTGATACGGAACTAAATGACTTACTCTATAAAACAGTTCAGGTTTTTCAGAGAGAACGGCCACCATGGTCAAGAACCAGTAAGTACTACCTGAACCATGCCCAATATCACATCTTGTAGCACCTGGCGAGAAGAGAACTGGAGCCGGTGCGAATTCCTGAAAAATAAAAACCAGAGATGCGTCACCGGGAAATAACTGAATAATTTGACAAAAATATTTTTTTTTTTTTAAATTTGTTCTAAATGAAGCCCACTTAACTAACGTCATCAAATTTTAAAAAACCACCATAATCATGCTTGTTCGTCATGAACATTGAAAACTATGGCAATTTGGAGGATGAATATTGTCACTGTAGTTTTTATGTTGGGATGTGGTGACATAAATCATGCTGTCAAATAAAGCATGTGGTAGTAGTATAGAATGTTCTATACTACACGTGACATTTATATGTACAAAATCCTCAAAAAAAAGAGGCGTATTTAGAATGATATATCACCATATTTAGAATGATACATCATCATATTTAGAATGATACATCACCATATTTAGAATGATACATCATCATATTTAGAATGATATATCACCATATTTAGAATGATACATCACCGTATTTAGAATGATACATCACCATATTTAGAATGATACATCACCATATTTAGATGCCTACTAAAAATGTTGTGTGGCCACGTTACTTCGCAAAAGATAAGGGTGATGACAAGGTATGATGACCAAAAGACTGATTTAATGCTTTCACTGAGCAAAACATTTATTTTTACTTGCAGGATTTATATTTTATGTCTGTATGCCACTCTATATGTTTCGTATTAAGGGGATTCTATAACTACACTAAACACGTTTTATAAATATGTATATGCCATGCTCTATGTCTCGTACTAGGCAGGTTGTATTACTTCGCTAAGCACGTCTATAAATGTGTGGATATTACTGCAGATACAATTTTTGTAATATCAATGAAGACAAAATTATGTTAGCTATACGTTTACTAACATTTTCACTTTGGATTCTATAAACATAGATTTGTAATATACCATGGGTCTTTTCCATTCTATTACTTCAGTCTGGTTTTCTATTGCGTCATCCAAAGTAAATTCCAGATCTACGAATGGGCCAGCACTGGTATTCGGGTATTGCTCATATAAACGATCAAGTTCTTCTCCACTTTGCCTAAATTCAATAAAACATTCATGACCTCCCTGATCTGATTCTTCGTAGCCATCAAAGTTTTCCTTACGGTTGTCCTGACTTGGATGCATAACATGGTTTAGCTCAGTTTTCCTTTCGTGGTCAAGTTTTGGTTCGGGTACGGGTTCGGATTTGCGTTGCTCTTCCGGTTCGGGTTCTGTCGCTGGTTCTGGTTTAAGTTCCTGTTCTGGTTCTTGTTTCGGTTGATGCTCTGATTCCGGTTTCTTTTCTGGTTCCGGTTCAGGCTCTGATTCCAGTTTCTTTTCTGGTTCCGCTTCAGGCTTTGCTTCCGGTACTGTTTGCAAGAAGGATATATATATATATATATATATATATATATATATATATATATATATATATATATATATAGAGAGAGAGAGAGAGAGAGAGAGAGAGGGGGGGGGGGAGAAGGGAGAGAATATTATCATACAGAATAGAGAACTTTTAATTTGCTACTCCTCTAAATCGAAATCGTGTCTGCAGGTTAAGGCAACCATCGCCTTGCTTGGCGTGCGCCAAACCCCGTGCCCTTTCAACTAAGTGCACATCTCTATAAAGAAATAGGCATGGCGTCCCAGTAATTGACTTTTATCTTATTACACAGTCATTCTGGATTCTACTGACAGTAAACAAAGCATTTAAAATTTATTATTATAGAAAGTTACAGATATACTCAAGACACAGCAGCAAGTGCAATCGCTCGTTTCAACAGGAAGATGCGTAATGACATGAAGCTAATTGATATATGGAGTAAAAATATTATCATACATATACAGAAATGTTAATATGTCACATACAGAGAAACGAACATGGATTTCCAGGTTTCTGGCAACCATTGCATTGATTGTACTCATCAAACACATGCAGTATATATATATATATATATATATATATATATATATATATATATATATATATATCGAATTTTGTTTTCGTATGCACACTTTGCTGTCAACTACTGTTGTATAAATAAGCTGCGGTGCAAATAAAAATTCCATACTTTTTGACTGAAAAAGGACAAAAACATATCCGTTGATCAAATATTTTAGACAAAACAAATCGTTTCGTAACAGAACTACAATACGCTCTGGTCTTATAGAAAGTTAAATGCTTGAAACAATACAATTTCAAAATTCAAACACTTTGTATCACCTCAGTAGGTTATTTACTAGACTTTAGGTAACATGGGAACATAAGCAACGTCTTTCCCCACCCCAGCCTCACCTGCCAAAATGTGGCTAATAATATCGCGGAAGTTTAGTTAGCTTGTACCTGGCTCTGGTTCCCGTTCCGGTTCTGATTTTCGTTCTGGTTCTGGTTCTGGATCTAAATTCACTGGCGGTTCTGGCTGGGTGGATTCTCTTTGTTCCTGGTGTGTTACTTCACCCTGATGCTCCTGCTGCTGATTTCCTTTTTGATGCTGATCTTGCTGATCATATCCAGGTTGATGATGATCCTGTTGGTTATTACCTTGTTGATTGTTACCATGTTGGCTATAACCTGGTTGATTATAACCAGTGTTGTTGTTTCCAGCGTTTCCATCATTGTTTTCGTTCTTCCTGTATTCGCCCTGCCCGACATTTCTACTTTGCGGCTTAGTTAGAGTGGTCGGTTTGGAACCCATTTTTTCAGCACATATTTAGATGCCTGAAAGTGAAAAAATAAACCCAACGAAACAAAGAAAGAAACAAGTGATTGGCTTTAATACAACACAACTATTGGTTATAACCCTGTTAGTTATAATTAGTATTGCTATGTCTAGACCTTCGATTATTCTTTTAGCTCCTCCCGTCTTTAGCATGCCCAGCATTACTGCTGTGCAATTTAGCTTCGGTTGTCATTAGGAAACCCATCTGTTCGGCACAAAATGAAATCCCTGCTTCATTCCGTTCCCTAACAATATGAGAGAAGAATAAATTATGGATATACTTAGTTGCAGTCTGCTTCAGCTTTCACTGACGCTTGATGCTAGTTACAAACTCCTATCAGTTCGTCTTGGGTTGAAGTTGTGCAAAGTCAGATAATACAATGGTGTCAAACATCGCTGTAGGCAAGTTGAATATTTCTTGTGAGGGGATTGGCATGATTACGCAAAGTAAGGAGGCATTCACTTATTGACTACACGTCATAGAAAGTTGCGAATATCATAGCGATCGCATACACCTCAATGTAAACATACGGAACAGTGCGACGTAAACCATAACATCCGTTCTTGGTAGACTCGTTCAAACACAGCTTCGCATAGTGTGTGTGTGTGTGTGTGTGTGTGTGTGATTTAGATTTTAAACCCTATCTTTAACAATTTTTCAGTCATATCGCTACGATGTCTGCAGTGTGGCAGTTTATAGTTATGTCTAGGACTGGGGTACCATTCCACAGACATGTAGCATCATGTTCCACCCACATTAACCTGACACCAGACCGACCAGTCCTAACACTAACCTCTTAATGTTGAGCGCCAAGTGAGGCAGGTGATAGTTCCATTTTTATAAGTCTTTGGTATGACTTGGCCATGGTTCGAACCCGCGACCTCCCGCTTCCGAGGCGGACGCTTTAGTGCTGTTTCGCCCACCAAGAATTACGATGTAATTGCTTATATTACGGTTGGCATTCAGTGACCCATCACTTGTCGGAAAAATTAAAAAAGAAATTATTTTGTTAAAAAATATGAAATGCTAATGTTTTCAATAGCTTAACTAAAAACATAATAGCTTTTCAAAACCCCTCGAATACCCATTGTATGATTGTTACTTTACATAATTATTTGCATTATTATGAAAATGAGATCCCTAGTCATGCGAATGTAAGTTAGAGCCTACTTCCAGTTCACTGGCATATAAATGTTGCAGATCTGCCATCAAATATTGCTGCTTTTACTTACAAACAGAAACATGTTTAAAGAACTTCTTGAAAATGTTAAGCAGAATTTGTACAATTTTGACAGAAAGTAAACGCGCATAAAGGCTCTCAGATTTATGCAGATGATTCAGACCCTCCATCAAATTATGACCGCCGATTTTGTTTGGTAATTAGTTATTATTTATTAAAGCAAAATGGGCTTGCAAAGTTGTACAACTTACGCAGATCTGTCACCTGATACAGACAGACGTTACTAAATAAAAATACCTTTAAACGACTTCTTCCAAATCGTTGATTAGAACCAGACCAAATTTCACACCACTTTGCACAAAAGACTTTCAAGTTTGTACAAATGATGCCGAACTGCCATAAAAAAAAAGCGATGTGACGAGATATAGGGGAACATTTAAACAACTTTACTTCAAAGAACCACTTAACACAGTTTAACAAAATTTGCCAAAAAGCATCCTGGTATAAAGGCCTTTGAGTATTGGATAAATGATGCTGATGCATCATATGTAAATGAAAATGCAACAAACAGAAAAAAACCCACAACTTAAATCCATTGTTTTCATAGCATATGTTGTAAACAACATTGGAAGAAATTTTAGAAAGCATCATACAAACCCAGATTATTTGGCAAATATATCTTACGTTAGGCTAGTAGACACAAATTAGACTAGTAAGCGATCTCACGCCCACTTAGTAGTTTCGTATAGTTGAAGTCTGGCCTTTAATTTTTGTGGAGTTGTCCCTTGCTTGTTTTGTCTTTGTTCTTCTTGCCTTTTGTTAGGTTTTGCAACATCTTGAATTTTTATCTTTTGCCCCATGATACATATTTACTTTTGGTTGGAAGTGATTATAATACTTGAAACTTGGGCAAGGTTTTTTATCTTTACTAATTTTGTTATTAGATTTTGCTCAGCACTAAATAGCCCGGATTGTACGGATGTACTGTTAAATCCCATAATCTCTTTGTCTCTGTCTGCCTGTTTCTCGTTGTGAGACAGCAATAATCAATTCCCATCAACATTTAAAACTACCCCTCCCTGACATAGCCATACTTACAAGAGTAACGTTATGAAATTTGATTATCTGAATGCAATCTGAGAATGTGATCGGCAAGTTTGGATGAAATATTTAACCAATACAAATAGTAAAACTTTTAGAGTTGTTTTCAGAGTTATGGTCGAGTGACTCTTTTAAAGAACACTCAAAACTTTCTATCGTGTTCATACTCCTATGAATAATTGTTAACGCAGTGAATGACTTTTGAAATACTACTGCCCTGCCTGTCAATCGTGCGATATAAAGAAAGGAATAGAAGGAAAATATACATTTCAATATCTTACTGGGTATTGGTATCAGGTTATGTGTAAATGCTATCTCGATGTACTAATAATACTCGAGTGGTTGCTTTCATACATTTTGAATTTGACTGGACTTTACTATTTGTAAATATATTTAAAATGACATACTTTAATTGGACTTCCAGTTAGCAATCAAAGCACAGTGCTCTATAATTATTTCATGCTCTGCAGTTGTGCTATATAAACACTTTATTCGTACTCTGACTGGAAGCAGCAAATTAATTATTTATCGTTAAGGTGCATAAATGTGTCTCCTTTACTGCCTCTGAAAATGCAAACGAAATACAGTGTTTTGTTCAGATCGAGTGTTCCTTCGCTGAGTAACAAATTGCACAAATACTTAAATACCCATTCTTTGTTCTAACTGACTTACCTACCTACCTGCCTACCTACGTGTACCTTCCTGCATATCTACCCATCTCCTGCATACATTAAGATATTTACAAACACGAACCTACTTAAACAGGAGGACCCTCGTAAATACCGTATGACCAATTTACCTAACGTAGCATGACATTCATACATACAAGTATACAAAGACTTCATAAAACATCCAAGCAAATTCAAACGTTAACAGAATACACAAATACCCAAGGAATTCAAATGTTTACAGAATACACAAGAGCTCAGGAAATTCTATATGAACACCAAGCCGACTTATGCAGCTGTCTGGCAAGATAATGCCGGGCGTTTTATTTCGTTTCTGTACAAACACTTCAAGATGTAGCAGTGTAACTTGTTTAAATGAATTATACTAGCAATATACATGCATATGATATTACATGAGTACACAGTGCCAATGAAATTTATGAAACGGGTTGAATAATTTGTATCAGTTTTGAACCTAAGGTGAGCAAAAGATTAAAATTATTCGATGAGTTTCATACATTTTATTTGATATGAGCACACATATAATATTCTATTTAGCGCATGACGAAAGCACTGAATTTATTTGACCAGACCTTTGCAAAACAATATCAGCACCGAGGCGGAGCCTAGAGTTCTCGCGTTGGCAATGAAGTTGAGGAAATCATTAGTCGCTAATAATTACTGTGAAAAATAAATGCTGCTTGGATTTAAAATTTGATGGCGTTTACACCGATCTTGACAAAATCGTGCAAAGATGTTATTCCTCTAAGGTTGTTCCCTTCTTACCCTTGTATTCGTCTGGATCATTCTCACTCGATGGTGATCTCTGCGTAAAAGTCAAAGTGGTAAAAATGTTATATTGACATCCCTTAAATTATTTTGAGAGCATCCTTGGAAAACTTGTATTTGCAATTTAACGACCAGATTTCTTGTACGATCAAACTTTTATCTTCTTTATTCCAGTCAATGGGAAATTTTACGTTGGAGTTGTATGCGCGCTCGTATGCCACCATTATTCGTTCTGAGTCAAAGTTTGTACATTATATTACTATGGTTTTCTTGTCTCTTGTTTAAGTAAAATTTTGGCGCAATTTTGATCTGGCACGCTTGATCGTTTTGTCATAACCCGGTACATTGTTTGCTGGACTTGACCTTGTCCAAAATTGAGTTAATTTCTGCTTGACCTGATTGACTTCTTTTTAATTTTTTTTATTTCATTTATGCAAACAACTAATAATAGCTTCACTATTCTCTATGCGTGTGAGCTTGTTATCAAGATTATTATTCAGGTAAACAAAGAAGGAGTAAATATGTTGATCAGGGTCAGGGTTTTGGAGATTCCTAAGTGAATTTTATAGGCTATTGTGTTGTAAATAAACAAGGCTCATTAGATCATTCTAGAAGGTTATTTTCCATTAGGTAACGGTTGTTTTTAGAAAATTTTATTTGTGACCTGAGGTCAAGCCGAGAACTATATTATCTTGTGACTGTGAGGACTTTACCAGCCGTGCTTTAACATCTAGCACTTTAAGTTGTATTATGTTGTGATTATTGGGCTGAATTTTATTTTCTTCAAATTATTGAATTCAAGTGATTATTTTCTCTGGAAATACAAAAGTGCACTGACAAAATTCTTGGATAAAGACATTCATTTGAATTTATACTGAATTCAAACCTGGAATAACATTTCTGTGATTCAACAAGAAATTGTTGACACATCAGTACTTCGTAGGCTATAACAGACACGTCATCGCCTTCAATTTTGGATTTCTTCGGGACATGAATTGAGTTTTATTCAGGACTGTTTACTACTAGGACTTGTGTCTTTAATTCTCGGATTATTTTTTGGATTTAATTCGCAATACATTAAGTTCTTTTTCCTCATTTTTCACTTTTGTATTCTAGGGAAATAAATTATTTGTTAAATTTTACAAAGCTTGTCGTCTTTACTCTTTTCTGTTACTTATTTTAAGAGCATAGACTCGTAACAATATGTATGTATGTATGTATGTATGTATGTATGTATGTATGTATGTATGTATGTAAGTATGTATGTATGTTATATCATTGCATGAAAAAGAACAATGAAAGGGGAGTGATGAGGAAGAGTGTTGAAATGCAGGTTATTAATGAAATCATAGTATGAGGGTTTAAAGTGAAGGTTGGGGTGTCAGGAACCAACCAATTAATTTTCGGGGCGGGAGACGGGGACTTGGATTTTATTTCGAGCTGGGATACATTTTTATATTTTTACCTCAGTATTTTTTCCTTCAACTAATGTAATGGATATCACAGGTTCTTTGTTCCAATAAGCAGAGCAACACTAATTTTCTCAAGCTATTTCAGGACCGGACATTTTTTGTTAAAAAAGAAACAAAAACACCCAAGCCTCCCTCCCCACCCCTCCAGAGGTGTGTCTCTCATTGCAATCATTTACAGCAAATATGAACGGATATATGGTCGCGTGAATTGTTATTGTCACCGACTCTTACTATTACGTTTTTGATCAAAAATGTTTCTTTGTTATACCATTTTGTATCCATCTCCAGTAAATAGAAACGTGGATGATGATGATAATTATATTATTATTATTATTATTATTATTAGTAGTAGTAGTAGTAGTAGTAGTAGTAGTAGTAGTTGCTGTTGTTGTTGTTGTAATAGTAGTAGTAGTAGCATTGTTGTACATTTCTGGAACTCCAATCAATAGCCACTTGTTTACTGAAGCATTGTAAAATATTACTGTTATTGTTGTTGTTGTTGTGTACTAAATACTACTATTCTATACTATACCTGCTACGGCGACGTCCAACTCTGGCTCAAGATTCGTGTACATGTATATATCAACCGGTGTTCCAAAATAGTTGAGATTTTAAATCCTATCCGAAGATCTCATCCAAATTTAGCATTCACACATGCATGGGATATTTCATGCCAAATAACTAGACAAACTTTGACATTCAAAACAGGTAGTTATTTAAAAGAGAAGCGGTAACTATGTAAACAATAAACTTAAAACTGGTTTCTTACCATTCAATCAAATTCTTTAATTGTCTGACTAACTAGTCAGTCCGTGCGTTCAGCCTTGTCGTTGTTCCATTGTTTGACATTGCTCAGTCGAGACAGTTTGTTTTTTCTGCGTCAATAGGAGTGAAAGTTTAAAGGAAGAAGAGATATTTAATATTTAATTTGTTGAGTGTTAAGGAGTTGATCTTAATATCTGCAAAAGTATTTTTCTATTCGATACCGAGGATAAATGCGCTTTATGTAGCTTTTTTTTTTTTCTTTAAAATTAAAAAAAAAAAAAAATCATTGAGTAACTGCTAATGTACATGTGGGATTCAGTATCTGGAATGTACTTGTCAAACAGAGCTCTTTTTCATTATATACTTGTCTGTGGGTCGAATCAAACTGCACACTATACTCTGATCTGCCTTTGCATAATTCGCCAGCAGATCTCGGTCTATGCGGTTCGGTTTTTTTATGAGTAATCAATAGAACAAATAATATAGACCCTGATTTGCCGGAGCCTCATTTTACGGTAGATCAGGATCTATGTTGTTTGCAGTTGGACTCTGTTTATGAACGAGGACTAATGTTACATCATATAATAACGTCGGCGACAGCCAACAAGAGGGATAAAGTGTTCTTTTGGATTGAGGAGTCAGAAATCCTTAAGAAAACCATTAACTTGGCTGGATGGTCACTGAGATCGACCCCCCAAACCACCGACCATAGAACTATCTAAAGGTGGGTACCACGAAAAATTTGATACCTCGGTATATCGCTGTATTTCTGAACTAAGCGCAATATGTACCACGGTATACCGCAATTATACTAGGGACAAACAATTTAATGTTGTTTGGAAGGGGCCTGGCACCTTTTTTATTCCATCTGTTAATAGCTGGAAAAATATCTTGATCTCATTTTCAGCAACATAAGACTATAGCATATCCATTATATTATTTTAAGAGAAAAACCTCATTATCTTGATATCTCAGCCCAAAAGAAAATCGCAGTCTCCCCCACCAAAAGAAAGTATTAAATGATCAGCACCTTACAGTAGATGGATTTGCTCTGCATGTTTTGATTTGTTATGCAAGTTGTAATCTAAAATCTGTAACTCAGGTGGGATGATTAAGCTCACGCTATAGCTGACACTCTGTGAAAGTCTTGTGCTGACATTAGATCGCTTGTTGATAAAAATAGGAGGTGTTGCCAAGAAAGCCTACAATTACTAGATATTGATATAATAGGCACGGAAACTTTGAGCGGGATGTCAGTATCCAGGCATCAGAGCATGTTAGTAAGCACGAAACACATTAACACAACAAACGAGAAAATATTTATTGGACTTGATAAATTACGCAAAATTCAAAAAAAACAAAAAAACAAGTGCTCTGATAAAGGATGATTGGCACCATTACAAACAGTATTGAAGCTGAAACGAAACTTGTAATGCAAAAGCAAACTTCTAAAAGTTACCATAGTCACGTCGCGAACACTGTGTCAGTGCACCTGGAATACTAATGCCAACCGTCCCAGGTCTCGATATAATGTGGGCAAAGAAGATTTAGTTGGAATAAGCATATTTTCTGACCTGAATCATTTAAATGTATCACATTTGTGAAGGATGAAGTAAAAGAAGTGTCATTATATGGCTTAGAGATCAGAAGATACTCCCCCTTTTGTTGTTAAAGAAATTAAATTTAATCCTGGCAGGGCGTTGATGTGCACGATTTATTCTTGGCAAAAATAATTATCCGCCCAAATAGCATCAAGTTTTAATCATATACACCAAGGCCTGATTGATGTGGTAGAATGTCCGGAAGTAGTTTCAAAAAGTGCTCCCACCCACACCGGCTCCATTTGCTCGTTCTATACTCCTGCATTGATATACACGTATTCTTTTATTGAAATTATATGGTTATTTGCAACAATGGCGATTATCTAACACACATGAACAGTTTTACTGTCCTGATTACAAATTTTGTATGAAAATCAATAATCGGTTCAAAATACATTTTCTTTAAACAAGAGGGTGCAACATTTATCAAAACAAAATACGTTAGCATAATATTTACTTTTTTATTTTTCTTTTGGTTTTTCTGATAGATATAAATGAAATAAAGCTGCTGATATTATTGTAATCCCTGTTATTGATTATTCTAAACAACGCGGATATATACAGTATTTATTTTAAAAAAGCAGACGTAATCCGATATGCATTTTACAGTTGTCCTTTAATTGAACTATTTTACAAAAAAATCTATTTAGTACAATTAGAGTCATTAATTAACAAGAAGGCGTAATACTGATGCATACTCCATATTATTTTTAATTACTTGGAATGGAATATAAACTTTAGAACATTTAGTGTCAGTAATTCTGCTATTCAAGACAGAGTCCACATACCGTTATATTTCAGTCAAATTTTGACGAAAAACGTGAACATTACAATAGTTACTGATCGAAATCTATTCTATATCTATGACTGATCTTCAGGAGACTGTAACCTATATATTCTTGATTAATAATGGATTAATTTGTCCACACTAATTATTGCCAAAAAATATTTCTTGAGCTCTTCTATAAATAATATAGAACCATATCTCCAAAGAAATAAAGAAATAAAGAAATAAATAAAGTATCTCAAAAAGGCAAAAAAAAAATAAAAAAAAATTCAAATATCTTAGAAAGATTCTTACCATATCACAGAAAAATTAGATTTGATTACAATAACTGTAATAGACTAGTCTGTCATGGTACTGAACGTGACCAATATTCCATGAAATCTATTAATCAGAGTAGTACTAGATCTCCGCCTTCTTGACAGCAAAGCAAGTATGACAGAGGTTTCAAGCCACTAAGTCCCTCATAAGTTAACCAGAGGAAACGAAATTCAAGACGCAAGGGATGGATGCAAGTATGTAAGTAAAGACGGACATAGATAACACTATATGACTAACCCTACAGAATAATTGGTCGGGGGGGGGGGGGCTGCAACAAAAGTGTAACTACCAGAGTAAAGATTATAGAACTTTTAGGTGACCTATTATAAGAAAATTTAATAGAAAAATAATACCCTTCTTCCTTATGGTTCCGATATGGATAAATAATCTATCAAGTGTGGTAAATTTCCATCAAGTTGATTAGGAAGAAATTAAGTTTTGAACGGAACAAAAATGGAACCAGGATGCTCTCATTCTAACTTGGTCCAATTCTGTTGAGATTCGACAACACCGTTTCCTATTTTGCACAGACTTGAATTTCTGAACAAAACGTGGATCACGACATTTCTGAACAAAACGTGGATCACGACATTTGATAATGTGTTTTTAATGTAGAATCAAAGAATCAAATAATGTTTATGTTGTCGATCGAAACAGAATCCCAAAGCAGCTGTTCTTTGGCGAGTTAGCCCAGGGCAACCGAAACCAAGGCCGCCCTAGCAAGAGGTACAAAGACAACATCATAACGCACATCAAATGGGTTGACCTTCAACCCCACCAGCTCGAGCTCGCTGCCTCAGACAGAAGTCACTGGCGAGCCCTGACCAGAAAAGCCAGTTCCACCTTCAAGGCTGACCGCCGCCAGCGTCTTGCTGCAGCTCGTGAGAGACGTCACAGAGCTGCGTCCCAGCCACCCCCAACCACCGGTGTCCCATGCCCCACCTTCAACCGCCTGTGTGCATCGGAATTTGGACTCCGGAGCCACATGCACGTCCATCGTCGATGAGACCGCACAACATGTCTTTCTCAGCCCCCGAGAGACTACCAAGAGAAGATATTTCAAATAATGCGGGTATCCATTTCATTGGAATCAATACACGGTTCGAAATGCGAAACTGTGCGCGGAGGGTGAATGCACGGTTAAAAAAGTAAAAATATGTCCTAAATATTTGTGACTAAATTTCAAAAAATGTTAAGTCAGTTATATTTTCTTTTCTTACAATTTTGATTAGAGAAAAATCAGTTTGATGCTAAAAACCCCATACGAGTGTAGTTGAAGAACAATGTGTTTGTCAGAACATGAATAGGGCACAAATACCAAATTTCCGCCATTTTTTAGCCAAGTTTGCTATGTTTTAAGCTGGATTTAAACGGACACGGGGTACTTCTGACTTTAAAAGTCTGGATAAAACCATAAGTTAGAAAGGCAGACAGAATTCTATTTTCGGATTGTAAGAAATGAAAATAGTCCAAGTATTGGACACTTTTCATGGCACCGAACCGTAAAATTTTGTGAAGAAATTGTTGAAAAATTGTTCTATTGCTAAGAACATGAGCTATACTGCATATGGGAGAATCAAAGAATACTTGTATTGACATGAATTAGATCTGTGTAAGCTCAGTATGATAATCGGAACTGCAAGGACTAAATGAATATTCGAATGAGGATACTTTTTGCGAATATTCGAAGGAAATCTGTATTCGAATAGTCCTTTGTTTATCTCGTGAGTTTGTTAGCTTTTTGCAACAGAAACAAGAAAATGGTAAACTATACAACATTGAATAAATATATTGTCATCTTACAGGAAGAAAACCATACATTATTTAACTTTTCACCCCAAATTTTATGAATGTCTAACTTATTTAAATTTGTTTGCATCTTTATTCATACCAAACTACTGTATTCATCGTTTTATATCAAATATTTTGCCAGTTATCTATTTCTGAGATAATCCCCACATTTAATTGAACATTTACTATAGAGATACTGCCTTGAGTCCCTCAAAAGAGATAAAAAAGACACGTGCTTATTTTGTTACATTGAATTGAAGGTAAATTTGGAGAATAATGCCCAAAATGTAGGGAAGCTACCTCGCCAATTATATACTGTAATTTACAGGTGTAATTATGATTAGATTACTAAGTTTACGGGATTTTCAATGTTGCTTGGCCGGGGTGGGAGAGAGGAGTGCTGATACAACACCCATGGAGCAGATATGCCACCCTGTTAGAATTAAAATCACGGCATTAGTTTGGGTCGTTATGACATCTATATGGGAATTAAACATTGGGGACCGTTATAGTACTCTATCGATGGCCGTTAAAACACTTTATGAGAATTTAACATTAGGTACCGTTATAGCATCGATATGGAATAGTAGACCGGTATGGGACCCTATAAGACTGGAACATGAGTTTGATAGAGACAGACCAAATACATTTAATGATAGATAACTACACGCTAAAACAGTGAGACCGACAAATATCCATATTTACAGACGAATACCTTCATAATTGCAGACAATAACTTTTTTTTATAAGAAAGAATGTTTATCTTAGGGAGATATTTACTCACTTATGCTTACAAACATATATACATGTACAAACAAATGGATGATGGAAGGTAGGGAATATATAATACTTGCTAATAGTCTTAATGATCAATACACATTTTTGCTTACCAATACTCACGTTTCTGACCAACACTCGTAGAAGCACATACACGCCTATTTGTATGGAATGGGTGAGAGTGGGTGTACAGTAGGAACAGAGTGACGAGGCTAACACCTATTCTGACAGATACAAACACTTTTATTTAATAGAAGACAAACAAACCAATATATACAAGAAACGGATGATGGGAAGAAGAGTTATGAGAGGTCAACAACACAACTGTTTAATATACAATATGCCCTTGCACTTACTGAAGGAGATGTTCTTACTGGTTTTTATACATGCACACAGGCACAATCACACATAGAATTACACATACCAATGGAGCCGTGTGTAGTGTCTAATTTTTGTTGATGCATACATACATTTTTATACCAACACAATATTACAAAGAAGCAAAGGGAAGGAAAGGTGGATCGGCTAACATATACGCCAATACAATCTGACGTGCCCAAGGGGAAGGGAGGGAATATTTAAGTTTTGTTTCTGAATACACATAAACACATAAACAAACCAAGGACATAAAAACACCAAAAAATCCTCAAAAATGTAAAGAGGCTGACAACAAATAGTAGTGTTCTGTTTCTAGAATATTGGTGACAGAGGATCAGGACGAACTGGTGTTAACAGAGGTTGTTAACATATTCCACATTTTCACTAAGTGGCGCTGTAAACGTTTTATGACAGTGTGTCCATATTCCAAAACGCATTTCACACATTCTTGCTGTTCTACATACATTAAATAGAGAAATGCCATTGTGTTTTCTGTGAGACATTGTGCGGGCAGTGAGTGAGCAGGCTGAAGCAGGATATTGGAGATAATTGTCCACGACTTTACGCTTACAGATTAATGAAGGACCCACAAAAAGCGTCATGCTGTCTCTGTGATCTCACCATCTTGATAACCCTCTCTATCATTCTATCTATTACTGATCAAACAATATCATTTAGCCTTGTCACAGTAAAAATCATTTTGTAGTACGATAGGTGATTTGTTGGTAATGGTCAGTTATGTTTCACTTCATACTAACGGTTTTGCAGATGGTCTAAAAACTAATTTTGGTCCATTAATATGTCTTGATGCGTGGGTCAATGATCTTACAAACCAGTTCTCAGACAAATAAGACTTACAATTTCACACCACTAACCACTCTCATTGATGGGATGATGTTATGCTGATAAAATGGTGAGAGGGATCTATCTGACTATGCATGGCAGGGATCACGAATGCATGTTGACATGGTTACCAATTCAGTAGGAGGATTTCAAGATCGCTGCATTGGAGGCCATATTGGATTTTCGAATGGCACCATTTTTGTTTAGGATCGGCTAGACGACCTTGGGATGAATGTGTGTTTAATGTTGCGTAGCAATCCTCTTAGTAGCTTAGGGGGAATAGCAATAAGAACATGTGTCTACAGACATCAGGCCATTTCATAAACTGTGATCGAAACTGTTAAATAATCTTGTTAGTCCCGAGAATCTTGTCTAAATGTGACGATTTGATGCTGGCATTTTTTGTATGAAGTCATGTTTGGTTTAATATGCATGGGAAGAACACATTCACCCTATTAGTGTGACAATTAATCAGAATAATGAATGACTGATAGGAAGTGTCCAACAGCTACACATATATTTATAATTTTTATAATTGATTATAAACGAACAACTGGCTATTTCGCAGCATTATTTGCCAATAAATGTCTTGTTAATATTTTTATTTCTCAATCACATTGCTCTGAACTTCATGCGCTCTTTGCTATGACCTTGTTATCTCAACGGCGTCCCTCTTCCATTCCGCTCCATTACAGGATCTGCGTAACGAGTGAGATAGTATTTATTCCTTGACCAGTGTTGCAACCAAGGTTGGGTTCAAGACAGGAATAACTCTCGAACAGCCGCACCCGGATATGACCGTGTTTACAGAGGCAGTCATCTGTGGTTGATGAACCCATCTGTTACCGGACTCTGACATTCTCAATGACCAGTGGGTCCAGAGGACACAGGCCTCCACATCAATTTATTGGAGTTGAAAGCTATTATCAAAGCCTTTCAATTTTGGAGCAACCATCTTTAAAACAAAGACGGCGTTCATGATGTGAGAGAACTCGGCGGTGGAGACGTACCTCCTCAAACAGGGGTTTACCAAATAATCCTAACTCTACATTCTGGTCTGAGCATTGTTGCGCACAATGCAACATCGACATCACGATTAGATATTCCCAGCACTCAGTATCGTGGCCGATTCTCCGTCAAAGAGAGAAAAGATTCTCCATACAGAATGGTCCCTACATCTGTCAGTTTTTTTTTATCAGATTTGCCAGCTATGGGAGCGTCCGAGTATTGATCTTTTGCAACCAGGTGGAATCACAAACTGTCCACCTTTGTTTCCTCAGTACCATATCCAAAGAGCTTCAACCGTCGACGCTCTTTCTCTCAGCTACAAGTCTGTGGGACTGTGCCTACCCCGCACCTCCTTAACGATCTAAGATTATACAGAAATCGAGGGACCAGAAGTAAATAAATACTCTGGTTTCCCTCTGATTCTCCTCTCCGCTGGGATAAAACCTGGATCAACGATCTTCTCTATCAAGCGTTAGATCTACCCAGGAAGATCCCGGCCAGGCCAAATCTTAAATATTCTCTAACCCACGTGTTTTATGCTTGCCCGGACCAATTCCTTCATTCTTAGCTCTTGTCCGAGAGACTTGAAGCAGAAACAGTTCAACCCTTCAATCGTGGAAGGAACTACCCTCCACTTTAAGACTTACGAAGGGATGTGGAACGTTTTCACGGACTAGTGCAAAGATAAAACATTGGTCCCTTTGGGTACCTCTGGCCCTGAAGTAGCTGACTTTTATATTTGGCTTTTCGAGGGGAAAAATTGGCTACGATTACTCTTAAGAATACATTCCGTTAGCATGGCCGGGGGGGGGGGGAGGATCATTGCCATAACAAAGACCTCTCTGACTTATTGTCTAGCTTTGACTTGCATAGTTTAAATCACTCACATTGTTTTTCTACGTGGAAGATTTCCTGGGTTCAGACATCGCTAAATTCAAACAAATTCGAGCCTTTATCCAGGTCGTCGCTGCAGCTCCTGTCGTATAAAACCTGTTTCCTCATAATGTGTTCTGAGTCAGTGAATTACATGCCCTCTCTGTTGACGTAGCCTAACTTTAACTTCGATCAGATGATTTAGCAGTTCGTATGAAGTAGCGCAATTTCGTCACAAGAAATTGGGTAACGTCAGTGAGTAATCAATAAGTCATCATATGACCTATCTTCTGTATTGACACAACCTAAGAGTCTTTCAAACAAGATCAGGTACGTGTGGTTAGACTTTATCTGAAGCGGACAGAGCCCGTTTGAGGAGCTCACAGATGTATCTTTCTTCCAGTTAAACATTTGAAAAAGAACATAAACCCCTAAACCCTCTTATGGTGGTTAAAGTGGGTAATACGCACCGCATACTCTGACATATCTCTAGAACAGAGTAGACTCATGAAAATCTCTGCTCATGATATAAGAGCAATCGTTACGAGCCTTGCCTTGACGGTCAGACTCTCTATCAAAGATATCGTCAACGCCATCGGCTGGAATGTACAGTCAACCTTCTCGAGTTTTGTCTACTTGACTTTCTGTACAGTAACAAATTCTGGATCTGGTAGACACATTCTAAGTTGCGAGCGGCTACCAGACCCATTTTACATCAGCACAACCTCCCAAGGGGCACACTGCACCGCTTTTGCTGGATGCGCCAGGAAATTTTATGTAGTAAGAAGATCTCGTCATTTCTTCTTCCCAGACGTGACCTCATGGCCTATAGTTGTGCTGCGATCAAGTTAGGAGAAGAGGTTAACCTTCATATCAGGAATCCAACCTTCTTCCCTCAGAGGTGAACCTAGGTATAGCAGGATGCTCAACATTCCCTCTGCCTATTATCTATTCTCCGAACGTTCATATATTCGAAGAAGAAAGCAAATTGTTCAGTAAATTATGTTTCTTTTAGAATATTTATCCGATCACATTACTTTAATACTCTCCCGTTACACGATATTCCACTCAGCATAAAACTTGCGCCACATGTCGGCGGCAGGGGGAGGTAATGAGCAAGAGCTATCATCCTTTGTCTGTAATATAGTCAGAAAACATAAATGTTCTTTTTTGTGAGTGCTGCATTCGGTGGATAGTAGGGCTTCTATTCCAAACGTTAATGCGATCGGTTCAGTATTCTGGAAGAAACATAATTTACTGAAAAAATTGCTGTCCATTAAGCTAACCTTCTGGACCTCAGTTTGTAAATTAGTTTTCCATACTTTACTAATTCATGAGTTTTGAGTTGAGATCTCAAACCAGTTTCTTGAAATGCTTTCAAGGCGGAGTGTACAAAATTTAAAAGTGTGGTGTGATTTTTTCTCGTTACGTTTCTTGCGTAAAAGTAAGTACTTGAAAATCCATCCTCAAAGAAACTGAATATATGCAATGAAGGTTATGTTAAACAAACTGACACTGAAGTACTTATGGAAAAGGAAAGGTTCCTGGATTGTAAAGTTTAACGTACTTACTATTGGATAAGAAATATGCAAAACATCAGTAAGGAACAATAAGCTTCGGTTTTGTTGATAGTGAGCCATCAATTACTATGAATACACAAATTGCATTATGTGCCAAGCATTGTGCACTGTCTTCTATCCTACTCTGTGGAGACGTGCACCTGAAACTCCAATATAAATATAATTGAGACGACCACCACTTTCAGTCTATATATACTGTTAATGACCATGACAATACAAAGTTAAACATGTGACTAGCATTGGCCCTTGATGTGCTGGGGGGGGGGGTTGTATCCCAGCTCTTGCGTGGTACACAGTCTCAGTTTATACTTTGAAAACTATTGCAGTTGCCATTATATTGTGATACATGGATATACTAAACATTAAAAAGAAATGTTGAGACAGTAATAATAATGGCCGTTGTGTCCAATGTAAACCTTTGCTACTTTGCCAGATTACATTAACTTGTACATGAGAGGAGCCTCTGATATTATTGAAAGACCACACTATGACAACATGGGTGTTATTGAAGGTACTTTGATATATGCAGGGAACGACAATAACTAAACCCAACTAGCCCGTGCCTGTACAAATTATTGTTGGGCACATGCCATTTCATGTAATAACCATAAACTGACATATAAACATCAACAACATACTAGTTTTTATATCATGTATTGTCATGTAAGCAGATCAAAATTTGAATAGATGGCCCATGTTAGACCACCAGCTAAATTAAATCACTTCGTTATATCCTGCTTTATATGGCACTCTGTGTCTTTGCAAATGACTACACTGTACAGCATAAAAAGTATACTTTTCAAATATCACACACAAAACAATGTCAATAATAATTATCAAAAATAACAAACAATGTCACTAAAGTACTACTAATATGTACACGAACTAATTGTACAAATAAGTGTAAACATTTTGCCTACACATAGCCTGTTCAACACACCGTAGATTCTGTTGTAGAAAAATACATGACAGTATGCATGTCATCTTAACATCACTGAGTATGTTGCTCTATACCAAGTATAACACTGATGATTAGTGACAATCGTAATATCCAACAGAGTGAAATGGACTACCTTTTTATATACCTCAGTTTAACATTGGTAATTTTCTTACAATTTGAGATTTTCTTCTACCGAATCATAATCTTGTCTTGCAGGAAGTGCTTTCTCACACACTTGCCAGAAACACATCCTCCCACAACAATGGTTCTTATAGTTAAAAGCAAACTCAATATATCTCCCTTTTTGCATAACTATAAAGTATATATTGGTACATTTAACTAATTTTGAGTGATGTTTAATGTCTTTACAAGGGTATTTAGAACGGAGAACTCATAAAATCAGAAGAAATGAAGATCGGCGGATAAATATGTACAGAACTACATACTGTGAAAAGAAGGGGGACAAGCAGTAAAATGTGAAAAAGGAAATGTCTTTTCGTGTTATGTATTTCTTGAATGTTTAGCACTTTTGTTTACTATTAACAGTGCTGACCAGAACTGTTCTCCCCATATCGAAACGTTGATGGCCATAGGGTTACAAGTATGCGGGTAATATGACAGGAAGATGACAGCCTTCATTAATCTCATCGTGATATTTGCCATATGCAGTCTATGCACAGCCCCATGCATATGTAAAATGTTAAAGTTGTTGCATTTAGTCTTTATGCAAGGCGATAGCAATAGCTTAGTTTTATCTCAATGCTGTGATTTATTGCGAGTAAAATGCAATAACAAATTTCTTATTTTATTTCTTATAAATACCGTTTCTGAAAAAGGGATTGTACCTGCACATTTCTTTCAGTGTTGTAAGTTAATAACGTAACATATTCAACTTATTATATACTATACATGATATTTGGCTGTATGATACACCCACCTACCTATAAAGTCTATTCTAATTACCAGTAACCCTTAATAAAGTTAAAAAATTGTTTAAATTGTTATGTATTAGAAGATATATATGTTACTTATCCATATCCATAAAGTAATGAACAAATTATTCCTACCTGAGAATCAGAGACAAGACTCAAGTTACTGAATAAAATACCTATTGATGTAACTCCTGACTCAGAAAATCTATCTAGATGGTTATCCAGCGTTATACTGTAACTTGCAGAAATAAAATAAAATGTCCTTGAACTAATCCTTCAATAAGTATTAAAAGATTAGTGCCCCCCGATCATCACTCGAAGGTTAGACAATGACAACATGTATGAAAAAGAAATCGCTGATAATAACTTAGTGCATACATTATTTACAATAACATTTCCAATCCTATTCGAGATGGTATGATTTGATTAAACTATAGCTGTAACCAGGTAGCCTGGCCTCGGAAGGCAGGCACGCACCCTTGAATAGCCTATACCATAGGAGAAATTCAAGTTGTCAAAGGTAGTAAGAAAATGGGTTGGCAGCCAAAATATTGCATTCAATCAGATATGTCCAGATGTTTCTATGCCGGTTTCATAGCTGATATGTTAAAGATATGTACACTAAAGAGGTACTTAGCGTTGAACTGTCACCTGTACTGCCAAAGTTTACTGAGCAAAATTTACCCTGATATCTAGATTTATAAAGTTTGCGCAACTGCTGGGCATTATACACACATAAATCGCTTGACAATGCCTATTAAATATCAAAACTAAACAAAAGAGATATAATTTCTGAACTAACAAATTATATATTCTATTTAATGAGGAATATCTAAACATGATTACTGCAAGCCTGAAAAAAACTACATCTATATGAAAAATACATGGCAATTTATGTTCTAGGCTAAACTGAGTAAAGAACTTTATCAAAGCTTTTACTATTGTTTTAGTTTTAATATTCCTCAAAGGAATTGCCTCTGGGAATCTTGTTGACGCACACCTAATGGTCAACAAGTATTGGTTCCCTGACTTGGTCTTAGGTAAGGGACCAACACAATCTACCATTATTCTCCTAAATGGTTCGTCCAATGCAGGAATAGGTTGCAGATGAGCCTTAGGTATCTTCTGATTGGGTTTTCCTACCATTTGAAAAGTATTACAAGATTTGCAGTATTTACAAACATCACTTTTGATTTTTGGCCAATAGAAGTGATTCAAGATCTTGTGATAAGTCTTATTAATCCCTAAATAACCAGCCAAAGGAGTTTCATGGGCCAGACTAAGAATTTCCTGTCTGTAAGATTTTGGAACTACAATTTGATAGTTCACTGACCATTCGTCACCAGCAAGTACCTCGTGAGGTCTCCATTTTCTCATAAGAAATCCATTTTTAATGAAATAACAGACAGGTACTTCAGCGGCATCGGTTTCACTAATGGCCCTCTGAAACAAACATGAGATCTCATGATCTTTTTCCTGCTCGACGACAAGTGATTGTCGTTTGTCACCCTGATTAGAATAAAGAGAATTGAGTAGTTAAAAAGAGGACCACTGTAATCAATACCCTTTGATTGATCCAAACAAGGAGTGAAAGTGACCTAATCAAAAGCCTGACCAATACATGTGTCATCTAAAGGAAAACTTTTCTTATGAACATCATTATCAAGAGCTTTCTTTGCCATAGCTCTGGTAACTGCACAAGCTGGGTATAAATCAGGGAATTCTTTTTCAATAGGATCGACTTTCTGATCCAAAGAAGGCTTGTCAGTTACAAGTGGACTAACCACAACATTATCTCCAGCTAGGTCGTTGCCTAGTAAAAAAAGAATGCTCTCAATGGGTAAAGAAGACACTGTCATGGGTCCTGAGACTAAGTCTGATGACTAATTTGCACAATGGAGAAGAATATTAACAAAGCCGCACTCTACTCCCCAAATAAGAACACTCTCATTAGAAGAAGACTTCTCAGAAAAAGGCAAAGTACCTGATAATAAAAGACTCTGAGAAGCTCCTGTATCCCTTAAAATTTTAATAAGGATAGGATTGGCCAAATCATCCAAGAGAGATATAGAACCCTTCAACATGAATGGTTCGTAATTCTCCATAATAAAATCAGACTGGGGTTTATTATACCCAACAAATGTATTGCTTTCAATACATGACCGTGACCTTGACCTCTTAGAAATAAGAGCATTTGGGATAGTTCTGTCTTGATTCTGATGCTTATATTTCAATTTGAAGCAATCAGATATAACGTGTCCTTTCTTCTTACAAGAGGTACACGTAGGAATAGACAAGGATTTTGAATCAAGCTTATCAGAAGCTTGATTTGTAAAAGTTGTGCCAGATTGAGTTTTAGAAGGAGTCGTATTAGGCTGAAATACCATTTTACCAGTAGACTGCTGAGTGAAAGACTTGCCTACAAAAGGAACTTTATAAGTTAAGAAATGCTCATCAGCAGCAAGAGCAGCATTTTCCAAGGTCAAGATAAGTCTTAATATCACTATGGACACAGTTCTTGAACTCTTCAAGTAATACAAGTTGTCTGAGACTTTCATAATCTTGATCAACTTTCTTGGCTAAGCACAATCTATCAAATAATTGCTCTTTTTCTCTTGCAAATTCGACATGGGTTTGTCCAGCTTCTATTTCATAGTTCCTGAATTTTTGCCGATAAGCCTCAGGGACTAACTCATAACCCTTTAAGATGCACTCCTTAACCAGATCATAGTCAGCACTTTGCTGAACTGACAGTGAACGGTAAATAGTACAAGCTGCACCAATAAGTACACATTGTAATAATAGAGTCCAATGTTCCCTTGGACATTTCAAATTTTCCGCAATTTTTTCAAAACGAGGAAAATATTTGTCTGCTTCTGTTTCTCTGAAAGGGGGCACTATCCTAATATTCTTAGTAAGATCAAAACTTGAATTTCTATCTAAAGTGGGAATGTGCTTTTTCACTTGCCAGCTCTATTTCTTTTATTCTAAATTGATATTCCCTCTCTTCCTTCTCTCTTTGCTTTTGCATCTCTCTCTCTCTCTCTCTCTCTCTCTCTCTCTCTCTCTCGTAATTGCATTTGCTCTTTCTGTAACTGCATTTGTCTTTCTCTGACTCTTTCTTCCTTATCTAATTGCATTTGTTTCTCATATATCTCTCTCTCTCTCTCTCTCTCTCTCTCTCTCTCTCAAATTGTAACTGCATTTATTTCTCTATCTACTCTTTCTCAAATTGTAACTGCATTTGTTTCTCTTCTTTTTCTTTCTGAAGTTCAAGCTTCCTTAACTCCAATTTCATTTTGTATTTTAATTTTAATTCCTTTACTTTTATGTCAGAGTCTGATACAAACTTACTGATCGAAACCAAAACACTTTTATCCAAAACACTCTTTTCTACCAAATTCTGGACCAAAATGTTTTTTATTTCTTGCTTCGTTAAAGAAGCTTTTGCCTCAGAAAGATTGTATTTTCTGGCAATTCATCCTTTTTCAAACAATCCAACCGCTCCTGGGTAGGATTTGAACGAAAGATTTCCACTTTTGCTGACATTGTGAAAAAAAGCCTGTTGATTTCACTAAAGATTTCAAACAAAATGTGAAATAATACTTGGGTTTAAAAACAATTTAAAAAACTAGGGGAATTTAAATTTCAAAAAACAATTTCCTGAAATAATTTAGCCAAAATTCATATATCCCAAGGACAAGCAACCCACTTTTCTTGTTACGTGTCTAGGTTCGTACAAAAGTAACAAGAAAAGAGTGAAGACAACAAGCTTTGTAGAACTTAACAAAATATTTTATTTCCCTAGAAAAACAAGGTAAACATAAGAAAATGGTCTTACGGTTTGCGAATCAAATCCAAAATTAATCCAAGAATTAAAAAATATAAGTCCTATCAATAAAAAGTCCTAAGTGAATCACATTTCGAATCCCGATGATATTCAAGATGGAAGGCGATGACGTCTTCGATAGTCAGCTTTGTCCTGATGTGTCAACAGTTCTTTGTCGAATCACAAAGAATAATATTCCAGTTTGGAATTCCGAATAATTTTCAATAAATGTCTTTGTCCAAGAATCAATTTAGCACTTGCATTCCAGGGTAAATAAATTACTAATTCCAAAAAATAAAAATTCAACTCAAACTGGTCACAACAAAACACTTTTGAGTGTCAAAGGTTTAAAACACAACTGGCTATTTCTTCTTAAAACATTGAGTTATAAACCCAACTAAAGCGCAAAACAGATTCCCGGATGGGGGTCAAAAATTCATCCCACTGGGAAAACCAAAACGTTTGTCACGTACTTCAGGTATGGCTTTAGCTACAATCAACGGTTCTTACTCTGGGAGAAAATAAAAAAAAAAATTAAAAAATTTGTTTACTCAAAACTGACACTGGTTCTGAATCAAGGTCAGCAAATAGATATAGTGTTTCAACTACTGGCTGTTTATCATGTCAAACAGAACTAAATTGAATTTCTAAAAAAAATCAAATCCAGTAGACAAAATTATCATTACAATAACATGTAATGGAATAAAAATAATTTAAAACTAACAAACAAATAATTTAATGACATATACATAACAGTCAGCATTAGACAATGATGACTTTATACAAGCATTGTTGTCAGCATTATTCAGGCATTGTTGTCAGCATTATGCAAACATTGTTGTCAGCATCATAAAGCATTGTTGCCAGCATTATACAAACATTGTTGTCAGCGTAATACAAGCATTCTTGTCAGCATTATACAGGCATTGTTGTCAGCAGTATACAAGCATTGTTGTCAGCATTATATAAGCATTGTTCGTCGCATTTTCCAAGTATTTTCTATAAATGTGAGAGTCCAAACAATATGCTTCGGTAATAAGACACACTATCAAGGATTTTTTCTTGCATGGAATCTGAGTCTCTTATCCTATGTTAAAATCCCAATGTTACGTAATGCTTAAGATTTGTTATATTCGTATATGTTTCTTTATCTTTGTGACTTTATTTTTTGATTGGGACTTTTCTTTGAATAGTAATGTTATAGTAGAAATTGTATTGTAGGAATACCCCTTCTGCCAAGAAAAAAAAACTATGGTCTTTGAAGACAGGTGGTCTCTCGTGACAGGTCATAGCACTATATAATCAGTAAATATGCGCACTGAGAACCTCGTCTCTCTAAGCAGGTGGTCTCTCGTGACAAGTTTTAATGTACCATATAATAAGGGATTCCAATATCCCGATGCATTCATAAATATTCATGGAAGCAATAGCATAAACGGGAAAAAAATATGCTAATCAGCATTTTTACCTAATGATGAAACAGTAAGGAAAAGAGTAATTCATTTTATGCTCATCAATGGACAAAGGATGACAGTTCTTATGAACAAATATTTTGATACTCAAAAATGGACTGGGGACGACAGTGCCTATGACCAGCTATAGCGTATTCATGATATCCATGTGCACTGTTCAAGTTATTGTTTCGATATTGGAGAATATGTTCATTTTTGTGTTGATGAGGGGAAACACCTTGAGTAAAGAAAAATATTAAATAAATGTTCGCAAAATTTTAATTTTGGTTCTCTTATCTGCATTTTTAAATTCGAGAATGCCTTATTAAGTTAATTTTGCAAGATATAAATTTTGATGTACTAAATTGAGACGTTTCAGCTTTCCGAGATCTAAGAGGATCATTGTTGAATTTCTAAAATTTATGATAACTACATTCATTACTTGGTTCTTAGTGACGTGAAAAAAGAGTTACTGATTGTAATTTTTTTGGTTTCATTTTTATCCTTTTGGTTCACTCGAAACAATTCACTGTATGATGACTGTCATCTACTATCACGGCAATACATATTCCATTGGAATAACTCAGATAATAGATTGACTCAGCTTTAATTAACGGATAATGACTTTTTAATTTTTCTTGGATTTATCTGATGGATAATTTAGATCTATTTGTCATTGCTGGTTCTCGTCAAGCATTGAGGTTGTAAATTTTCCATGTACAATGCTGTCTGACAGAAGGCACATTTTGACAGATTTCCAGTCAGTTTAAATAACAAATGCGACAGAACCCAATCCAAACATGCCCAGTACCGAATAAGGTATCAAATAAATAACTTTCATATTCATATTTTTAATTGAACGATAAAATCCAATGAATATTAAGTCACTGCGTATTTCTAGTTTTGAAAATTTACAAATAAACAGTTCATCTCATTGAACTGATTCCATAACTACCATAAAATAGGGTACATTGTATTATAAGATAACCAATAAATAGAAACTCAGGTGGCTTATAAACTTGAAATGTTGTTTCATTGAAATAGTATGCTAATCATAAAATATAATGTCGTTGAGTATCATTTTATAAGGTAAATATAATTTCTAAAAGTTTTTTGTCAGCAATATTGGTATATCAACCTGGTGAATTTTATAATGTGCGGTGCACACAACATTTAAAACGTTTGCTTTTTCCTAGCAATGGCACATGCCGGTATGAAAATCGTCTGTACTTTAAGAAAACAAATTAGCAGGAATAAAGCGTATGAAATGGTCACTTAAGTGGAGATATGTAAACAGCTTACACATTGTCACACATCTTTTTGACAGGCTTGGAAATGTTGAATTTAGGATTGTCTATATTAATGAAAGTGCGAGCAAGTTCATGCAGAAAGGAATCAACTTTAAAGCGGCATCTAAACTAAAATAAAGATGGCTTGATGAGTTTGGGTATGAATAATACCTCGAGAGCAGAGATGTTATGATGGGTTTGGGTGTTGATAATATCATGAAGTTAGAGATGGTATGATGGGTTTGGGTATGGATAATACCTCGCGAGCAGAGATGGTATGATAGGTTTGGGTGTTGATAATATCATGAAGTTAGAGATGATATAATGGGTGTTGATAATATCATGAAGTTAGAGATGGCATCATGGGTTTGGGTGTCGATAATACCCCAACATTAGAGATGGTATGTTGGGTTTGGGTGTTGATAATATCGTGAAGTTAGAAATGGTGTGATTGGTTTGGGTGTTGATAATATCATGAAGTTAGATGGTATGATGGGTTTGGGTGTTGATAATATCATGAAGTTAGAGATGGTGTGATGGGTTTGAGTGTTAATAATATCATGAAGTTAGATGGTATGATGTATTTGGGTGC
>JAECUM010092951.1:0-41850 GCA_016617855.1 Megalonaias nervosa
TTTACTTATTTTTCATATGATCTTTGTGTATATTTTCTGATTTTTAACTTACTTAGCAATATATAGCCCGGATTGTGCTGCTGATGTCCTGATAATAACTGACAACAAACAGCTCAAAAATTGTAACTAGTCTCGTTAAGAAAAACCCAGTTTTACTCTGTTCCTTGTCTGTTGCATTTATCTAAATCAATCTTTGACAAACGGATTCCCTTGCTGGATCCAGTGCACTGGAGGGGACTACTTTTATTCGACACATGATCTGAATTATTTATGTATACATACATACATACATACACATACACATACATACACACATACATACATACATACATACATACATACATACATACAAACATATATACATACATACATTGTTACGTATCGGCTCGTTCAAAGTAACACAAAGAGTGAAGACAACAAGCTTTGTAAATTTTAACAAAAACAATTTATTTCCCTAGAAAACACGGTGAAAAGGTAAATAGGCGAAACAAGACTTACGATTTACGAAGAAGATCCAAAAATATGTTCTAAATTTGTGAAAACACATAAGTCCTGTGAATAAACAGTTCTAAATTGATACAGTCTGAATCTGATTTCCGTTCCAAGATGGCGGATGATGACGTCAGACGAAGGTTAACACAAAATGTCCAGAATTTTCACTGTGAAGCACAATTTGAATTGTTCTGCTCCAATTTAGAAATAGTTTCAACAAATGTCTTTGTCCAAAGCCAGTAGTGTTGTTCTCCAGGGAAACTAATTATTTAGAAAGTAGATGAAATACAGCTACCACCACTAACAACACACATGTTGTTCCTCGTACGAATGTGCAACTCTTTCCAGCACAGAAATACCTTTCTTAAGGTATTATAAACTCTGTAAGATGTTATGATGTGACTCTCAAGTATAACTGACTACGACTATGACTACGACTAAACATTTCTTACAGGTAACTGAGCATTTAAAACAAGCTAATGCGTCATTACATGTACACACGCATGAAGAACACGTGTGATTTCGCACTCCATCTGGACATTACAAACGCGTAAACAAGTAATAACGTGGTCCCAGCCAATCATTTCATAGCTCTTTCTCACTGTTTACTTGATACGAAAAACCGTCATGCAAAAATCGTGCTTACACGAGTCACATTTACGTTTTAAATAAATATGATGTTTCTAACAAACTATTAGACCTTGCTAACATAATCATCACCATAATAATAATAATAATAACATTTAGTGGTATAAAAAATAAAAATGAAACAAATTAGAAGAATTTAAATTTTAACACATATGTAATTTGACTACAGGGTCGTAACACTTTCCCCCATAAAGAAAAAAGAAAGATTTATGTAATAAAGCTTTCTTTTTTACCAGATGTAAATTATACATGAGGTAAAAAAAAAACATTTACATAAGAAGAACTCTTATGAATCTACAGAAAGATGTATATGAAAATGACATGTCTATACACGGGAAAGTACATCTGCAATTAAATTATCTTTTCCTTTAATGTGCCTGATGTCAAGATTGTACCCTTGCAAAAATAAACTCCATCTCAACAGTCTTTGATTTTTAGTTTTCATTCTGCTGATGAAAGTAAGGGGGTTGTGATCACTAAACACAACAACCAGAGAAGGAGCCGAGCTAACATAAACTTCAAAATGCTGTAGTGCTAGCATTAAAGCCAAGCATTCCTTCTCGATTGTTGAGTAGTTTCTTTGGTGTTTATTTTATTTCTTAGAGAAGTAACACACTGGGTGTTCAACACCATTTTTGTCATCTTGAAACAAAACTGCTCCAACCCCAACATCACTTGCATCCACAGACAGTTTGAATGGTTGACTGAAATCTGGAGCTGTTAAAACTGGTGCACTTTTAAGTATGGCTTTTAATCTATCGAAAGCCTCTTGACATTTTTCAGTCCAAAGAAACTTGTTTTTCTTTCTCAACAAGTTTGTCAGAGGGTCAACAATATCAGAAAAATTAGAACAAAATTTGCGATAGTACCCAGCCATACCCAAAAACCGCATCAGCTGTTTTTTTACTGACAGGCACAGGAAATTCATAAATAGCCTTGACCTTAGCATCTATAGGTTTAATTTGACCATGTCCCATAATATGTCCTAGAAAAGTAACACAAGCACGGCAGAACTCACTTTTAGCTACATTAATAGTCAAATTTGCATCCGTGAGTCTGTCGAAGAACTTCCGAATCGTGGCTAGATGTTCTTTCCAGGTGTTGTTGTAGATGATGACATCATCAATATAGGCATCACAATTGTCTAGACCAGAAGTAATCATATTCATAAGGCGTTGAAAAGTACTTGGAGAACCCTTCATCCCAAATGGCATTACTTTATACTGGTAGAGTCCATCTGGAGTCACAAATGCCGAAATTTCTTTTGCTCTTTCTGTTAATGGAATTTGCCAAAAACCCTCCAGAAGGTCGAATTTAGTGACGTATTTGGCATTTCCAATTTTGTCGATACAACCGTCGATTCTTGGCAATGGAAATGAGTCTGTTTTTGTCACACTGTTCACCTTCCTATAATCCGTACACATTCGGAAAGTTTTATCCGGTTTCGGAACAAGAATGCACGGTGAACTCCAGTCACTCTTACTGGGCTCTATAAAATCATTTTCCAGTAAATACTGAATCTCTTTTTTCATGTATTCCTGTTTAAAAGGATTCATCCTGTATGGGTGTTGTTTCATGGGTTTCGAATCTACTATTTCATGTCGTGAAAAATTTTGTTTGTCCTTGTAGGTATGTCTGGAAACAAGTGTTCATATTCAGACAATAATTGTTTAAGTTCACTTTTTTCTTGATTTTGTAAATGAGAAAGTTTCTGGTCTAGATTTTCCATAACTTCCGAATTCCGAAGACTTGTTGTTCCAAGATTAGTAGAATCCAACTGAATTCCTTCATTCAAATCCTCAGCTGGTGGGACAGGTACAACTAAATTAATTGCATTAATTACTTGGCTATTTCTTTTAAAATAATAGTACTCCATTAATTTACTTAGACTTGAGTACTAATATTATAATTTAACTCATTCATTTTCTTCTTTACTTTGTAAGGGCCATAATATCTTAATTGAAGAAAATTCTGCAGAATGCGCAAGAGAGAATGGACTTTATTACAAAACTCAAAAATTCTCTCTAGTAAAATTTGGTGAAACCATAGTTTCACTTTTGACTTGAACTGCTGAATGCCAAATTCAGGTATAACAAGCTGGAACATACCAGACTTGAAATTTGACCTTTGACTAGATTGAACAAATTTGAGAAGGCCAAATTGAGCAAAATTCCGCAACGGAATTGCCTTTGGAAAACTTGTTGACGCAAACTTGATGGTCAACAAATTTTGGTTACCTGACTTGGTCTTCGGTAAGGGATCAACACAATCTACCATAATTCTACTACTACTGAACGGTTCGTCAAATGCAGGAATTAGTTGCAGATGAGCTTTAGGTATCTTTTGATTTGGTTTTCCTACAATTTGACAAGTATGACAAGATCTACAAAACTTGCAAACATCACTTTTGATTTTTGGCCAATAGAAGTGAGTCAAGATCTTGTGATACGTTTTATTTATCCCTAAATGACCAGCCATAGGTGTTTCATGGGCCAAACTAAGTATTTCCTGTCTGTAAGGTTTCGGAACCACAATCTGATATTTTACTGACCATTCGTCACTAGCAGGTACTTCGAGAGGTCTCCATTTTCTCATAAGAACTCCATTTTTAATGAAGTAACAGACAGGTACTTCAGTTGCTTCTTTTTCACTAACGGCCCGCTGAAACAAACAGGAGATCTCAGGATCCTTCTCCTGTTCGACGACAAGTGATTGTCGTTTATCACCCTGATCAGATAAAAGAGAATGAGTATTCAAAAGAGGATCACTATGATCAATACCTTTTGACTGATCCAAATTAGAAGTGAAAGTGACCCCATCAAAAGCCTGACCAATACATGTGTCAGCTAAAGGAATACACTCCTTGTCAAAATCATTCTCAAGAGCTTTCTTTGCCATAGCTCTGGTAACTGCACAAGCTGGGAATAAATCAGGGATTTCTTTTTCAATAGGATCAACTTTCTGATCCAAAGAAGGCTTGTCAGTTACAAGTGGATTAACCACAACCTTGTCTCCAGCTAAGTCATTGCCTAGCAACAAATGAATGCCCTCAACGGGTAAAGTAGACACTACACCGACTGTCACAGGTCCTGAAACTAAGTCTGATGACAAATTAACAGAATGGAGAGGAACATTAACAAAGCCGCACTCTACTCCCTGAATGAGAACACTCTCATTAGAACAGGTCTTCTCAGAAGAAGGCAAAATACCTGAAACTAAAAGACTCTGAGAAGCTCCTGTATCCCTCAAAATTTTAATAGGGATAGGATTGGCCAAATCACCCAAGAGTGATATAGAACCCTTCGACATGAATGGTTCAAAATTCTCCATAACACAATCAGACTGAGGTTTTTCAAACCCAACAAATGTATTGTTTTCAATACATGACCGTGACCTTGACCTCTTAGCAATAAGAGCGTTTGGGATAGGTCTATCTGATTCTGATGCCTATATTTCAATTTGAAGCAATCAGAAATGACGTGTCCTTTTTTCTTACAATAGGTACACGTAGGAATAGACAAGGATTTTGAATCAAGTCTCTCAGAGGCTTGATTTTTAGAATTTGTGCCAGATTGAGTTTTACTGAGAGTCGTATTTGGTTGAAACACCTTTCTATCAGTAGACTGCTGAGTGAAAGATTTGCTTACAGCAGGAACTTTATGAGTTAAGGAATACTCATCAGCAGCAATAGCAGCTTTTTCCAAGGTTTCAAACTTATGCTCTTCAAGATGATTCTTAATGTCACTATGGACACAGTTCTTGAACTCTTCAAGTAATATTAATTGTTCAGGACTTTCAAAATCATGTTCGATTTTCTTGGCTAAGCACCATCTTTTGAATAACTGTTCTTTTTCTCTAGCAAATTCGACATAAGTTTGTCTAGCATCTTTCCTATAGTTTCTGAACTTTTGCCGATAAGCCTCAGGGACTAATGCATAACTCCTTCAAGATGCATTCCTTAACCAAATCGTAATCAGAACTTTGTTGTACTGACAGAGATATATAGATATCTCTGGCCTTGCCACAAAGTACACTCTGCAATAATTGAGTCCAATACTCTCTTGGCCATTTCGAATTCTCAGCAACTTTTTCAAAAAGAATAAAATATTTGTCTACTTCCTTTTTGACTAAAAGGGGGAACTAACTTGATATTTCCTAAAATGTTAAAATTTGAATTTGCACGGGAAGTGGAATCGTGCCTGTCACTTGCCAGATCCAATTCTTTCATTCTAATTCGAAATTCTTTATCTTTTTCCCTTTCCTGTACATGCATTTGTTCTTTTTGTAATTCCATTTGTCTTTCTTTATCCCTTTCTTCTATTTGTATTTGTTCCTTTTGAAATTCTATTTGCCTTTCTTTCTCCCTCTCTCTTTCCTGTCTATCTTTCTCCTCCTTTTCAGATTGTAATCTCATTTGTTCTTTTTGTAATTCTATTTGTCTTTCTTTTTCCTTTTATTCAAATTGTAATTTCATTTGTTCTTTCTGATTCTGAAGCTCGAGCTTCCTTAACTCTGTTTCCATCTTATATTTCATTTTCAGTTCCATTTTCTTAACGTCAGAGTCTGTCATAGACTTACTGACAGATGCCAAAACACTTTTGTCAAAAATATTCTTTCCTACTAAATGTTGAATTAAAATATTTTTGATTTCTTGTTTAGTCAAGGAAGCTTTTGCTTCAGAAAGATCGTACTTTCTGGCAAGTTCAAGCAACTCATCCTTCTTCAGACTATCCAACTGTTCTTGAGTTGGGTTAGAAAGAAAACTCTCCACTTTTGACATTCTTAAAGAAAGCCTGTTGTTTTCACTAAGATTTCAAATAAAATGAACTAGGGAATTTAAATTTCAATTTTTAGCCAATTTCATATATCAGCCAAATTCATATATCCAATCCCGGACGAGCCCCCAATTTCTTTATGTTACGTATCGGCTCGTTCAAAGTAACACAAAGAAAGTGTGAAGAAAACAAGCTTTGTAAATTTTAACAAACATAATTTATTTCCCTAGAAAACACGGTGAAAAGGTAAATAGGCGAAACAAGACTTACGATTTACGAAGAAGATCCAAAAATATGTTCTAAATTTGTGAAAACACATAAGTCCTGTGAATAAACAGTTCTAAATTGATACAGTCTGAATCTGATTTCCGTTCCAAGATGGCGGATGATGACGTCAGACGAAGGTTAACACAAAATGTCCAGAATTTTCACTGTGAAGCACAATTTGAATTGTTCTGCTCCAATTTAGAAATAGTTTCAACAAATGTCTTTGTCCAAAGCCAGTAGTGTTGTTCTCCAGGGAAACTAATTATTTAGAAAGTAGATGAAATACAGCTACCACCACTAACAACACACATGTTGTTCCTCGTACGAATGCGCAACTCTTTCCAGCACAGAAATACCTTTCTTAAGGTATTATAAACTCTGTAAGATGTTATGATGTGACTCTCAAGTATAACTGACTACGACTATGACTACGACTAAACATTTCTTACAGGTAACTGAGCATTTAAAACAAGCTAATGCGTCATTACATGTACACACGCATGAAGGACACGTGTGATTTCGAAATCACTACAATGCGTAAACAAGTATTATTTTGAAATAACGTGGTCACAGCCAATCATTTACATAGCTCTTTCTCACTGTTTACTTGATACGAAAAACCGTCATGCAAAAATCGTGCTTACACGAGTCACATTTACGTTTTAAATAAATATGATGTTTCTAACAAACTATTAGACTTTGCTAACATAATCATCACCATAATAATGATAATAATAATAACATTTAGTGGTATAAAAATAGAATAAAAATGAAACAAATTAGAAGAATTTAAATTTTAACACATATGTAATTTGACTACAGGGTCGTAACACTTTCCCCCATAAAGAAAAAAGAAAGATTTATGTAATAAAGCTTTCTTTTTTACCAGATGTAAATTATACACGAGGTAAAATAAAATTACATAAGAAGAACTCTTATGAGTCTACAGAAAGGTGTATATGAAAATGACATTTCTATACACGGGAAAGTGCATCTGCAATTAAATTATCTTTTCCTTTAATGTGCTTGATGTCAAGATTGTACTCTTGCAAAAATAAACTCCATCTCAACAGTCTTTGATTTTTATTTTTCATTCTGCTGATGAAAGTAAGGGGGTTGTGATCACTAAACACAACAACCGGAGAAGGAGCCGAGCTAACATAAACTTCAAAATGCTGTAATGCTAGCATTAAAGCCAAGCATTCCTTCTCGATTGTTGAGTAGTTTCTTTGGTGTTTATTTAATTTCTTAGAGAAGTAACACACTGGGTGTTCAACACCATTTTTGTCATCTTGAAGCAAAACTGCTCCAACCCCAACATCACTTGCATCCACAGACAGTTTGAAAGGTTGACTGAAATCTGGAGCTGTTAAAACTGGTGCACTTTTAAGTATGGCTTTTAATCTATCGAAAGCCTCTTGACATTTTTCAGTCCAAAGAAACTTGTTTTTCTTTCTCAACAAGTTTGTCAGAGGGTCAACAATATCAGAAAAATTAGAACAAAATTTGCGATAGTACCCAGCCATACCCAAAAACCGCATCAGCTGTTTTTTACTGACAGGCACAGGAAATTCATAAATAGCCTTGACCTTAGCATCTATAGGTTTAATTTGACCATGTCCCATAATATGTCCTAGAAAAGTAACACACGCACGGCAGAACTCACTTTTAGATAAATTAATAGTCAAATTTGCATCCGTGAGTCTGTCGAAGAACTTCCGAATCGTGGCTAGATGTTCTTTCCAGGTGTTGTTGTAGATGATGACATCATCAATATAGGCATCACAATTGTCTAGACCAGAAGTAATCATATTCATAAGGCGTTGAAAAGTACTTGGAGAACCCTTCATCCCAAATGGCATTACTTTATACTGGTAGAGTCCATCTGGAGTCACAAATGCCGAAATTTCTTTTGCTCTTTCTGTTAATGGAATTTGCCAAAAACCCTCCAGAAGGTCGAATTTAGTGACGTATTTGGCATTTCCAATTTTGTCGATACAACCGTCGATTCTTGGCAATGGAAATGAGTCTGTTTTTGTCACACTGTTCACCTTCCTATAATCCGTACACATTCGGAAAGTTTTATCCGGTTTCGGAACAAGAATGCACGGTGAACTCCAATCACTCTTACTGGGCTCTATAAAATCATTTTCCAGTAAATACTGAATCTCTTTTTTCATGTATTCCTGTTTAAAAGGATTCATCCTGTATGGGTGTTGTTTCATGGGTTTCGAATCTACTATTTCGATGTCGTGAAAAATTTTGTTTGTCCTTGTAGGTATGTCTGGAAACAAGTGTTCATATTCAGACAATAATTGTTTAAGTTCACTTTTTTCTTGATTTTGTAAATGAGAAAGTTTCTGGTCTAGATTTTCCATAACTTCCGAATTCCGAAGACTTGTTGTTCCAAGATTAGTAGAATCCAACTGAATTCCTTCATTCAAATCCTCAGCTGGTGGGACAGGTACAACTAAATTAATTGCATTAATTACTTGGCTATTTCTTTTAAAATAATAGTACTCCATTAATTTACTTAGACTTGAGTACTAATATTATAATTTAACTCATTCATTTTCTTCTTTACTTTGTAAGGGCCATAATATCTTAATTGAAGAAAATTCTGCAGAATGCGCAAGAGAGAATGGACTTTATTACAAAACTCAAAAATTCTCTCTAGTAAAATTTGGTGAAACCATAGTTTCACTTTTGACTTGAACTGCTGAATGCCAAATTCAGGTATAACAAGCTGGAACATACCAGACTTGAAATTTGACCTTTGACTAGATTGAACAAATTTGAGAAGGCCAAATTGAGCAAAATTCCGCAACGGAATTGCCTTTGGAAAACTTGTTGACGCAAACTTGATGGTCAACAAATTTTGGTTACCTGACTTGGTCTTCGGTAAGGGATCAACACAATCTACCATAATTCTACTACTACTGAACGGTTCGTCAAATGCAGGAATTAGTTGCAGATGAGCTTTAGGTATCTTTTGATTTGGTTTTCCTACAATTTGACAAGTATGACAAGATCTACAAAACTTGCAAACATCACTTTTGATTTTTGGCCAATAGAAGTGAGTCAAGATCTTGTGATACGTTTTATTTATCCCTAAATGACCAGCCAAAGGAGTTTCATGGGCCAAACTAAGTATTTCCTGTCTGTAAGGTTTCGGAACCACAATCTGATATTTTACTGACCATTCGTCACTAGCAGGTACTTCGAGAGGTCTCCATTTTCTCATAAGAACTCCATTTTTAATGAAGTAACAGACAGGTACTTCAGTTGCTTCTTTTCACTAACGGCCCGCTGAAACAAACAGGAGATCTCAGGATCCTTCTCCTGTTCGACGACAAGTGATTGTCGTTTATCACCCTGATCAGATAAAAGAGAATGAGTATTCAAAAGAGGATCACTATGATCAATACCTTTTGACTGATCCAAATTAGAAGTGAAAGTGACCTCATCAAAAGCCTGACCAATACATGTGTCAGCTAAAGGAATACACTCCTTGTCAAAATCATTCTCAAGAGCTTTCTTTGCCATAGCTCTGGTAACTGCACAAGCTGGGAATAAATCAGGGATTTCTTTTTCAATAGGATCAACTTTCTGATCCAAAGAAGGCTTGTCAGTTACAAGTGGATTAACCACAACCTTGTCTCCAGCTAAGTCATTGCCTAGCAACAAATGAATGCCCTCAACGGGTAAAGTAGACACTACACCGACTGTCACAGGTCCTGAAACTAAGTCTGATGACAAATTAACAGAATGGAGAGGAACATTAACAAAGCCGCACTCTACTCCCTGAATGAGAACACTCTCATTAGAACAGGTCTTCTCAGAAGAAGGCAAAATACCTGACACTAAAAGACTCTGAGAAGCTCCTGTATCCCTCAAAATTTTAATAGGGATAGGATTGGCCAAATCACCCAAGAGTGATATAGAACCCTTCGACATGAATGGTTCAAAATTCTCCATAACACAATCAGACTGAGGTTTTTCAAACCCAACAAATGTATTGTTTTCAATACATGACCGTGACCTTGACCTCTTAGCAATAAGAGCGTTTGGGATAGGTCTATCTTGATTCTGATGCCTATATTTCAATTTGAAGCAATCAGAAATGACGTGTCCTTTTTTCTTACAATAGGTACACGTAGGAATAGACAAGAATTTTGAATCAAGTCTCTCAGAGGCTTGATTTTTAGAATTTGTGCCAGATTGAGTTTTACTGAGAGTCGTATTTGGTTGAAACACCTTTCTATCAGTAGACTGCTGAGTGAAAGATTTGCTTACAGCAGGAACTTTATGAGTTAAGGAATACTCATCAGCAGCAATAGCAGCTTTTTCCAAGGTTTCAAACTTATGCTCTTCAAGATGATTCTTAATGTCACTATGGACACAGTTCTTGAACTCTTCAAGTAATATTAATTGTTCAGGACTTTCAAAATCATGTTCGATTTTCTTGGCTAAGCACCATCTTTTGAATAACTGTTCTTTTTCTCTAGCAAATTCAACATAAGTTTGTCTAGCATCTTTCCTATAGTTTCTGAACTTTTGCCGATAAGCCTCAGGGACTAATGCATAACCCTTCAAGATGCATTCCTTAACCAAATCGTAATCAGAACTTTGTTGTACTGACAGAGATATATAGATATCTCTGGCCTTGCCACAAAGTACACTCTGCAATAATTGAGTCCAATACTCTCTTGGCCATTTCGAATTCTCAGCAACTTTTTCAAAAAGAATAAAATATTTGTCTACTTCCTTTTCACTAAAAGGGGGAACTAACTTGATATTTCCTAAAATGTTAAAATTTGAATTTGCACGAGAAGTGGAATCGTGCCTGTCACTTGCCAGATCCAATTCTTTCATTCTAATTTGAAATTCTTTATCTTTTTCCCTTTCCTGTACATGCATTTGTTCTTTTTGTAATTCCATTTGTTTCTTTTTCCCTTTCTTCTATTTGCCTTTCTTCTATTTGTATTTGTTCCTTTTGTAATTCTATTTGCCTTTCTTTCTCCTATTTGTCTCCCTTTCTCTTTCCTGTAATTCTATTTGCCTTTCTTTTTCCTTTCTTTTTCCTGTCTATCTTTCTCCTCCCTTTCAGATTGTAATCTCATTTGTTCTTTTTGTAATTCTATTTGTCTTTCTTTTTCCTTTTATTCAAATTGTAATTTCATTTGTTCTTTCTGATTCTGAAGCTCGAGCTTCCTTAACTCTGTTTCCATCTTATATTTCATTTTCAGTTCCATTTTCTTAACGTCAGAGTCTGTCATAGACTTACTGACAGATGCCAAAACACTTTTGTCAAAAATATTCTTTCCTACTAAATGTTGAATTAAAATATTTTTGATTTCTTGTTTTGTCAAGGAAGCTTTTGCTTCAGAAAGATCGTACTTTCTGGCAAGTTCAAGCAACTCATCCTTCTTCAGACTATCCAACTGTTCTTGAGTTGGGTTAGAAAGAAAACTCTCCACTTTTGACATTCTTAAAGAAAGCCTGTTGTTTTCACTAAAATTTCAAATAAAATGAACTAGGGAATTTAAATTTCAATTTTTAGCCGATTTCATATATCAGCTAATTTCATATTTCCATCCCGGACGAGCCCCCAATTTCTTTATGTTACGTATTGGCTCGTTCAAAGTAACACAAAGAAAGAGTGACTACAACAAGCTTTGTAAATTTTAACAAAAACAATTTATTTCCCTAGAAAATACAGTGAAAAGGTAAATAGATGAAACAAGACTTATGATTTACGAAGAAGATCCAAAAAATTGTCCTAAAATTGTGAAAACACATAAGTCCTGTGAAATAAACGGTTCTAATTTGATATAGTCTGAATCTCAGTTCGGTTCCAAGATGGCAGATGATGACGTCAGACGAAGGCTAACACAAAATGTCCAGAATTTTCACTGTGAATCACAATTTGTATTGTTCTGCTCCAATTTAGAAATAATTTCAACAAATGTCTTTGTCCAAAGCCAGTAGGGTTGTCCTCCAGGGAAAATAATTATTTAGAAAGTAGATGAAATACAGCTACCACCACTAACAACACACATGTTGTTCCTCGTACGAATGCACAACTCTTTCCAGCACAGAAATACCTTTCTTAAGGTATTATAAACTCTGTAAGATGTTATGATGTGACTCTCAAGTATGACTGACTATGACTATGACCACGACTGAATATTTCTTACAGGTAACTGAGCATATAAAAGAAACTAATATGTCGTTTCATGTACACACGCACGAAGGACACGTGTGATTTCGCAATCCATCTGGACATTATGAAAGCCTAACAAGTATCAGCCAATCATTTACATAGCTACTGCTGAATGTTTACTTGCGACGAATTTACTATCATACAAAGCTCGTGCTTACACGAGTCACATTTACGTTTTAAATAAATACGATGTTTCTAACAAACTATTAGACCCATGCAAACATAATCATCATAATAATAATAACTACATTTAATGATGTAAAAATGAAATAAAAATGAAACAAAGAATTAGAAGAATTTAAATTTTAACACACATGTAATTTAACTACAGGGTCGTAACACCTGCTTTAAGTGTCATTGGAGCTTATCTATAGTGACCACTGTGTTGGTGCAAACAGAATTGTTTGATAAAGGAATATCATGTGAATCAATGTGCAAACATTTCTTGTCTCACTTCTGCTTTTAACTCCAGTCATAATGACAAGCTAACTCAAAGGTGTCAATATGTCAAATTCAAAAGCAAGGCAGTTTTTCGGGTAGAGGCTCAAAGCAATGGTGGTAAAAGAAGTCATGAAATGTGACATGTGTGGCACCTATAGTTTCATCTTTCTACCTATGAATTAAAGCTAACTCTGAAGAAAAGGTTCATCATTGAGAAGAGATAGGAGTTATGTCCCTTTCCATTGAGTTAAGGGGTCATTCAGTATTTAAAACTTATCTGTATAGTCGGGTAAGTTTCAGTTCATGGGTGAGAAGGAATAACCACACACAAAATTCTTTGAATTTCATATTCATAACAGGCTTCTCACATAAGCCAATTACTATCTTTTGACCTTGGTGATTTGAACAACTTGATTATCAAGATTTTATATTTAAAGCATCAGCTGTTTTCAAGGGAAACTTATATAAGTTAACTGATGAAAGAGTTCTATTGTCATGTAAGCTGTTGATCAATAGTGAAATTACTGACTCATCATGGTCCACAAGACAAACTTAGATTGGTGTTTTTTTTAAAAAGTCAGTAATGATTTAATTTATAGGATGGATTAAAGTGAGCATGGTGGCTGCTGTAGACAGGTTTTACTGTATTTTCTTCCCTTTATTTTCTATGAAGCAGTATCATAACGTTAGGACTTCATTTAAAATTTGACAAAATTGAATCTCAAGATTTTAGCTTTTGTTACTCTAAGCCATTTTAATTTTCCTAAATACATTAAATATTGTAGGTTGATTTGTATATTTTTGTTCAGCAGTAGAAATACCCATAACATTCACTAAGGCTAATCTCTGAGTTAAGGCTGACTATGTTAAGTTCTTTTCTAGGTGTTTATTAACAGCTCAGAAACAGCTGTCCACAGTGGGATGGGATTTACAGGAAATCAACTTCCAGACCTTGCCAAGTCAAATGAAGGGATTATCAAACTAAAATTCATCACAAATCAAGCTCTTACTGACACAGGATTCTCAGCCCAGTTTTCCATAGGTAATTATAATTCCTATTACATTAGGTAAACGTTTCTTGATTTTATTTCCATGAGTGGAAAAGGCATATTGTATTATTCTTGGCAGTCCATCTGTCCATTATTGTGTCTGTTGCATCTTATTTAAGCATACAACATTGTATATGGATACCTCTGAGTCCAACACTATTCCACCAAAACCTTATCATTGTGACCTTCATATTTTTGTAATAACAAAAGTCAGTCGGGCTTATAAATTGCTGGAGATACAAGAAATGACATAAAATTCATGTGTTGCAAAAGGAGATTATGCTGATGGGTCATTTATATTTATCTGGGATATATTTCTAGTTTTGTTTCCAAAACATGCGATGTTACTAGTAGAGAGAAAAGTTAAGGAAAAATGGCTTACTTTTATAAATTTAAAGCCTCTTTGTTAAAAACTTAATGGGTAAAAACTTCCATGTATTATTGGTATTCTTGCTGTTATTCAGTACTAAGAAGTTTGGTGTTGATACTGATTGTCGAAATTAACTAATAAAAGTTCTTAAGGTCTTTATATTAATTGTCTTAACTAATAAAAGTCCTTAAGGTCTTTATATTGATTGTCTTAACTAATAAAAGTCCTTAAGGTCTTTATATTGATTGTCTTAACTAATTAAAGTCCTTAACAGTTCATAGACAGCTGAAATTTTACATACATTTATGAGATGGTGTGAACCATATAGAATTTTTTTTTATGAATTATTATATAATATGAAACCATACAGTTATACAAGATGTTAAATTCGAATAATTCTGTAGTTAATAGGGGTGGCTATACGTTCTTATTTCACATTCTCTTTCAGTCTTTTAGTTGCTGTTGAATACATAAAAGTGTATATTATGACCATTTTCCAGTGTGAGTGGATATGTGTTTATGTATGTTGACTGTCCAGGAAATATTCCCATTGTTTTTGTTGTGACGTGTCTAGGCTCATACAAAAGTAACAAGAAAAGAGTGAAGCCAACAAGCTTTGCAAAATTTAACAAATAATTTATTTCCCTAGAAAAACAAGATAAAAATGAGAAAAAGGACTTACAGTTTATGAATCAAATCCAAAAATTAATCCAAGAATTAAAAATATATAAGTTCTATTAATAAAAGTTCTAATTGAATCACAGTTCGAATCCCAATGAAATTCCAAGATGGAAGGCGATGACATCTTTGGTGGTCTGCTTTGTCCAGATATGTCAACAGTTCTTTGTTGAATCACAAAAAAATAATATTCCAGTTTAGAATTTCTGAATAAATTTTGATAAATGCCTTTGTCAAAGAATTCTGCTGAGCACTAGTATTTTCCAGGGAAAATAAATTACTAATTCCAAAAAATAGAAAAATTCAACTCAAACTGGTCACAACAAAACACCTTTGAGCTTCAAAGGTTTAAAGCACAACTGACTATTTCTTCTCAAGAAAATGACTATATAGTTAAGATACAAAATAGATTCCCATATGAGGTCATGTAACCACCTTCTAGAACATTGTGGAAATTTTTTTACATGTCTAAAGTCACGTACTACAGTATAGCCTTAGCTAAAATCAATGATTTTTACTCTAGAAATGAATAATAAAAAAAGTTGTTCACTTCAGAACCTGACACTGATTCTGAATCTAGGTCAGCAAAAGATACAATGTTTCAAACTACTGGTTGTTTATCAGGTCAAACAGAACTGAATTGAATTTCAAACAAAAAACATAAAATCCAGTAGACAAAATTATCATTATAATAACATGTAATGGAATAAAATAAAAAATAAAAAATTAAAACTAACAAACAAGTAATTAAATTACATATACATAACATTATGTATTACACACTAACTCAATGTGATCTTTTTTTGTAGTCAAACTATTTTTGTGGTCAAATGCATTATTTAGTGGAAAGGAGAACCAGTCATTTCTCTTGTGTTTTTGTTGTGTTGGCTGTCCAGGAAAAATCCCATAGTATTTTATGTATGCTGAAACCATTGAATATACTTCAGTTCATTACCTCATTGGCAGTTTATAAAGAAACATGAGAAGCAGTCATTTCTTTAGATGTTTGCTCTTTAATTAAACATTCAATCAAAAGCTCTGCTGGGAAAGGGTATTCATCATTTTTCAATAGCATGATCAGCTTATTTGTCAAAGAGATGCATCCTGAGAAAGCCCATACTACTTTATTTAGCTTTTTTGAAATAGCCTCTACATTATTACCCTGAAGGAGTATCTATATATCAGAGACAAAGAAATATTAATTGTCTGAATATGCATTTCCTCATTGGCATTTCATGAAGAAAACAGTAATTTCTCTAGACATTTGCATTTTAATTAAACATTCAATAAAAGCTCTGCTGGGAAAGAGTATTCATCATTTTCTGTTGTGTAATCAGCTTATTTGTCAAAGAGATGCATTCTGGGAAAGTGAGTAATACTTTATTTAGGGTTTTTGAAATAGCTTGCACATTATTACCATGAAGGAGTATCTCTGTATGAGAGAAAAAGAAAAATTAATTGTCTAACAGACCATTTCCAAGTTTCAAGCTCATTCATGGACCCACAAAACATGGAAATAAACCCACCCATTGTATAATAATAATAATATAGATTTTACATAAGAAAGTTAGATTTTATGTATAATAAATTACCATAATTACAGCAGATAATGGTATGCCACCTTAAAACTCTGCTCCAGGAGCTGATTTTTAAGTTAGTGGGAGGGAATTTCCGTATAATGTGCTTGAATACATAAAACGGTTTTTGTATTGTAGAATTCTTGGTTTTGGTAGAGTTTGACTCCATAGAGAACTTAATCAATTAATTGTAAGATTCATCAGCCTGATTAGTCACAAGAAAACTAATTAAGATAGCCAGTTGGTTCTGAATGAAAATGGTGCAGAAAATGGCTGCCACAATGAACATATTGAAAATCTTGTCACTAATTCACCTGAATGGATGGTCATATCAGCATCGGGTATTCATCAAAAGTCTTTTAATGGCATCTGGTTTGTCCTAATGAGAATAATGCCAATTTTATATTTAATATGGCTGCCATGGGGGCTAATTTTAAAGTCTTATCACTGAAGAATATCAGAGATAGTTTCAGTCCAAAACAGTTAAAAAACAGAAATAGTCTTATCTTAAATTCCTCTAAGTCCGATTAAGTGACTGTTGTTTAAAAATATATGCCAGGGTACTCTGATTACTCAAAGAGTTCTTATGAAAATATTTTACAAAATTCTAGATTACATCTGTAGGTAACTATTCCATGTTGGAAGTGCCTTCACTGAGTTTTATGGTTGTTTCACTGAAACTTCAGCCTCAAGTCTGGTTGCTGATATTAGTGCTGTACAAAAATTGAATAAAGTTTCAAAGCTTTTGTTACTCTGGTTGGGTCATTACAAATATCTTTATTTATATCATCTAACATCAAGATTTCTTTATTGGCATTTACCCTTGGTATGGCCATTCAAATCTTTATTGGCAGTTACCCTGGGTAAGAATTTTTAGTACTTTTTTGGCAGTTACGCTGGGTAAGGTCATTTCAAAACTTTGTTGGCAGTTACCTTGGGCAATTTCAATACTTCACTGGCACTTACCCTTGGTAAGGCTATTTCAATACTTTATTGGCAGTTACCCTTGGTAAGGTCATTTCAGAACTTTATAGCAGTTACCTTGGGTAAGGCCATTTCAATACTTTATTGGCAATTACCCTTGGTAAGGACATTTCCAACTTTGTGATAGTTACCCTGGGTAAGGTGTTATGAGTCTGTGCTCTTAAAATAAGTAACAGAAAAGAGTGAAAACAACAAGCTTTGTAAAATTTAACAAACATTTTATTGCCCTAGAACACAAAGTGAAGAAGGAGAAAAAAGAACTTACAGTATTGCGAATTAAATCCAAATTGTAATCCAAGAATTAAAAACACAAGTCCTATCAATGAAAAATTCTAAGTGAATCTCAGTTCAAATCCCGATAAAATTTAAGATGGAAGGTTATGATGTCTGTAATAAACTACAAAGTGTAAATGTGTCAACAGTCTCTTGTTGAATCACAGAAAATATTATTCCAGTTTTGAATTCCATATAAATTCCAGTGGATGTCTTTGTCCAAGAATTATATCAGAGCACTTTTGTATTTCCAGGGAAAACAATCGCTTGAATTCAGTAATTTGAAGAAAATAAAAATTCAGCCCAAACTGGTCACAACATAACACAACTTAAAGTGCTGGGTGTTAAAGCATGATGGACTAACCTTTATGAAAAACATCAGTTATAAGAAAAATTAAGATGCAAAACAGATTCCTGGATGAGGGTCAAAAGTTCATTCTTCTGGAAAAAATAGAAGTTTGTAACGAATTGACATATGCTTAAAATCAAGTAGTCCAAGTAGGACCTTGACTCAACTTAATGATTCATACTCTGAGAAAGTTGAAAAAATAATTTTAAAAAATGTTTACAACAATGAAATAAAAAAAGTCAATCAGGTCAAACAGAATTGAACTCAGTTCTGGACAAGGTCAAGTCCAGTAAAGAATGTTACATTACAACAGCATGTAATCGAATAAAATAATATTTTAAAACTAACAGACAAACAATTAATTTAAATATACATAACAAAGGCCATTTCATTACTTTATGCAGTTACTCTGGGTAAGGCCATTTCAATACTTTGTTGAGATATGTCAAACTAATCCCAAACCAAAGTTACAAGATCATGGGAAGCTTGCTACAAGCTAATTTATAAAGCTTGTTGGAGGCTTGGATCAGGAACATTGCAGCAAGCTTGTGTGAACTTTCTTAAGACAATAGTGCAATATTTATGCCCAAGCTTGTGCATACTTAACTATGTACAAGCTTCTGCATGCTTATGTTGCAAGCTTGTGCAAGCTTTCTTAACAAGATAGTACAGTATGTATACCCATGCCTGTGCAAGCTTTCTTAACAAGATAGTACAGTATGTATACCCTTGCCTGTGCAAGCTTTCTTAACAAGATAGTACAGTATGTATACCCATACCTGTGCAAGCTTTCTTAACAAGATAGTACAGTATGTATACCCATGCCTGTGCAAGCTTTCTTAACAAGATAGTACAGTACGCATATCCAAGCTTGTGCAAGCTTTCTTAACAAGATAGTACAGTATGTATACCCATGCCTGCGCAAGCTTTCTTAACAAGATAGTACAGTATGTATACCCATGCCTGTGCAAGCTTTCTTAACAAGATAGTACAGTATGTATACCCATGCCTGTGCAAGCTTTCTTAACAAGATAGTACAGTATGTATACCCATGCTTGTGCAAGCTTTCTTAACAAGATAGTACAGTACATATATCCAAGCCTGTGCAAGCTTTCTTAACAAGATAGTACAGTATGTATACCCATGCCTGTGCAAGCTTTCTTAACAAGATAGTACAGTACGTATACGCATGCCTGTGCAAGCTTTCTTAACAAGATAGTACAGTATGTATACCCATGCCTGTGCAAGCTTTCTTAACAAGATAGTACAGTATGTATACCCATGCCTGTGCAAGCTTTCTTAACAAGATAGTACAGTATGCATACCCATGCCTGTGCAAGCTTTCTTAACAAGATAGTACAGTATGTATACCCATGCCTGTGCAAGCTTTCTTAACAAGATAGTACAGTATGTATACCCATGCCTGTGCAAGCTTTCTTAACAAGATAGTACAGTATGCATATCCAAGCTTGTGCAAGCTTTCTTAACAAGATAGTACAGTATGTATACCCAAGCTTGAGTAAGCTTAAATATGTACTTATCTAAGAAAATAATATGAATGTACAAGCTTGCTACTAGCTTGCAGTTTTCTTGCTACAAGTGGGCTTGCAAAAGAATACACATTTTGACAAGATACTGAATCAAAATAACAGTTATATTGTTGTATGAAAATATAAAGTTAAAAAAATCTGACCAAAAATAATCAATTATCATTGGGATTATCATTGGGATTATCATTAAGCATTATGGAAAGTAAATGGGTGACAATGTGTAGTAGATGATGTTAATTGGACTTAATTGACCAGTAAGGTGTTAGCATTTATTATTGATCACTTCATTTTACTTCAGTAAGGATGGGTTCCCTTAATTATGTTCAAATTCCTTTACAGTTTTGATTACAATGGTTGGGAGGGGGTTAGTTTGAAATATAGCATTATACGCAATCCTTGTCCCTTTTGCACTTGATTTTGCCAGCATTTCTTTAGTAAAAAGTGGTCAAGCAGGGCATTTTTTGTAATATTTCTGAGCATGCTCAATTATGTATGAACTGCCTGCAAGTGTTGACCTGGAGTTAAATATACTTTACATTCTGGCACAAGTCTAGTCATCAGAACTCAATAAATCTAAGTCTAGTCATCAGAACTCATTAAATCATAAGTCTAGGCATCAGAACTCAATAAATCATAAGTCTAGTCATCAGAACTCAATAAATTACAAGTCTAGTCATCAGAACTCAATAAATTACAAGTCTAGTCATCAGAACTCAATAAATCATAAGTCTAGTCATCAGAACTCAATAAATCATAAGTCTAGTCATCAGAATTCAATAAATCATAAGTCTAGTCATCAGAACTCAATAAATCACAAGTCTAGTCATCAGAACTCAATAAATCATAAGTCATACATAAACTACAAAACTACAATAATAATAATGTTTAAGTAACATAGATCACTGTTTTGTTCCAGCACTGGAATTGTGATTGTGTATCTCTGACCACCATTAACTTCTAATTGCCTATGTGACAATTAACTTTACAAACTGCATAGTGGTGATAGATTTCCATGTGCATTGAGTGTAAACCTTTTTGAATTATGAATGTTTACTGACTAATGGGCTACAGGCATATATTGTGGTGTCAAGAATTAATATGACTAACATCATATGTGATCTTGCCCTGAGTTTACAGAAATTAATAGTGTTGTTCTTAGTCTTTCAAGTTCAAAGATTATCATGACATTACTAACTGGTTTGGTTTCTGTGAGCATGTGAGTGGCTGATCTGTCCAGTTTGTACTCTGGACTGTCTGTGGCATGCTGGACAGGGGATGCCATTGTGTTGCTTTTTTAAAATAAAGTTTACTAATCAAAGGTTTTTTTAAGAAACATGTTTTTCAAAGATAAATATAGTTAAATGAAATTGTTTCATTTTATCAGAGATAGTTTCAGCCCAAAACAGTTAAATGGAGTTCAAATGAAATTGTATCATCATTATCAATAAATCTACCAGATGTATAACTACAACCAATTCTTGTCAACTTCAGCTATTTTCCCAGCCATGCCACATTTGATGTGAAAATCATATACTTTAAGAAAAGAATTGTACAGAGATATTCTACTGATTAGTCCTTGTACTCAGTGGTGTGGATATATATGTCATTTAATTGGAACAGGAAGTGCCAGCATCACTGTTAGTCACATGCATGTTGTTTTAAATGGTAACTGACTTTGTAAACATTTACAGGCAATATGCTAACTAAGCTGTTTACACCTGTAAATGTTGCAGCCTTATTCTGTAGGGGTTGGGTGTATGAACCAATTTTGTTGCCCCACCGTATCCATGCAGGAGGTATATAGCATTACCCATGTCTGTCCATCCTGTCACATTATAATCTAGAACAGATTTAATTTTTGCTTCAGAAATTTAAGGGACTTTGTGGATTGAAATCAGATTTGGTATGAGGCTTTAGTTAGAAAGTCCTGGACTTTGTTGATTTAAATCAGATTTGGTATGAGGCTTTAGTTAGAAAGTCCTGGACTTTGTGGATTGAAATCAGATTTGGTATGAGGCTTTAGTTAGAAAGTCCTGGGGGAATTTTGATTTTCACCATTTGCTGGCAAAGTCTTCCCCATCTGACTTTGAACTTTGTTCTTGAATTTGCATTATGTTTCAATGTGTCTGTGTTTCCAATAGACTAATTTGTAGTCTTTTATCCATAAGACCAAATGAACTTGTGGTATGGCCAATGTCTGTCATCCCTCCATTAACAATTGTCTGGTACAACTTTGGAGAGTGTAGTATTTGATCTAGTTCCAATCAGTCTTGGAACATGTGCTTTTATAGTCAATATCTTGGAACATGTGCTTTTATAGTCAATATCTTGGAACATGTGCTATTTTTAAATTGTCAATATTTTGGAACATGTTCTTTTATAGTCAGTATCTTGGAACATGTTCATTTATAGTCAATATTTTGGAACATGTTCTTTTATAGTCAGTATCTTGGAACGTGTTTTTTATAGTCAGGATCTTGGAACATGTTGTTTTATACTTAATATCTTGGACAAATCTGAACCAGATCCATGCATATTAATGAGAGGAGCTTGCATGTGATTTTCTCACCCTTTACTGCTCTGGAGGCCGTATTTCTCATCTGATTTTCATCACATTTCCATACTGCTCTGGAGGCCATATTTCTCATCTAATTTCCATCACATTTCCATACTGCTCTGGAGGCCATATTTCTCATCTGATTTCCATCACATTTCCAGTATATGCTTATATCATCAAGATCACTGACAAGTTTGAGAACAAGTGAGATCCATGTATACTAATCAAAAGATAATGTGGCTGGGTTTGTTACCATTTTGGAAGTCAAATGTTTAATCTGATTTTTATTTTAAAAAATTGGGAATATGGGCTTATATCTTGGATGAGTTTATTATTGAGCAAAATCCAAGTATGTTGATAATACTGAGCTAGTTATCATTCAGGAAGTCCTGTTTTATTCTAATTTTGTTCAGACTTGGAATATATGTGTATGTCATCAAATCTTGGACAGCTTCCATAATGAAGTGAGACTTAAACTTAAGACTGAGATTTTGGTTCAGTCTGGTGTTTTACTGCACGCCCACAAAAGTAGGTTCTTCAGTGCGTTGTCCAAGGATATGCCACTATAGATGAGCCAATGGTAGGCTTCTAAACCTGCATCCTTTTGGTTGCAAAACAAGTACTATAACCACTGAGCCAATCTTGTTCATTAATAATATGGTTGATCATTTTACCACACTAAAGGCCACATTTCTCCTACATTGATCAAACTTAGAATGTATGGTTATATCACCAAAAATCCTTGACAAGTTTGATGATGATGAGATCCCTGGATACTAATAAGGTGATCTTCCATCATATTGACTGAGCATTTTACAATTCTTGAGACCATGCCTCTCATCTGATTTAAATTGATATATACTTATTTCAAGATCTCACATCATTTTGATACATTAGCATGATCAACATATAGAAGTGAGGTGATCTTACAGTGGATTGGTTGAATTTGTTAGAACTCTAGGGACTTCATTTCTGGTCTGATATTGAGTCAACTTGGTTATACTTAAAGCATCACGATCTTTATTGATTGGTTCAGTGACTAGTAAGATCAACATATGGTGAGATGGTGTTGCATCTGATTGGCTGATATTGTCAACAATTTTATGAATATTTCTGATCAGATTTTTTTTCAAACTTAGTAAATAGGCTTATATAATGAAGATATCCAGTATTTTTCCACTTTGAGCAAAATCTGCATTTTAATGAAATTCAGTGCAGTTAGGAAGAGTTTTTTTAGTATGCTATGTAATTGGCTTCTTTTCTGTTTTAAAACATCTTCTTCTTATCAGTTGGAAAGTAAGGGAATCAACCCATGATACTGACTATTGATAATCACAAGTTTTGGCTTTAACAGTTCTTCCTCTTGAAAAAAATGCAAACCTGGTTTTATATAATACTATACTTACAGAATCCAAGATGCATACATTTCAAACAATTTACAAAATTATGGAAAACAATGCTTATTATTGATTAAAATTAATAATTTGTAATTTATTACCAACAAAAAGTATAAAATAGAAATATAACAAGTAATACTCTAAGTAGATAAAATAATTGCATTTAATATCAGTATGCAAAGCCATTGAATCTTGAGATACTGTTATAATGATGGGTTGCAAGTGAACAAAGAGATGGTAACTGAAGAAAAGAATGGTATGTCAGTGGCTAGTTTGCTGGACTCTAATGCAGGAGTATCAGGTTAGATTTCTAGACCATTTGCTGTGTCCTATCATTAGGCAAGACACTCTACTCTCATTACACAAAAATAACTTAAGTCACTAAGAAAAAGACCTTAAAGTAGGCTTAGCCCAACTGAACCAGGAATGTTATATGTGCCTCTGATGTGCACCAATAAGAAATGGTAACTGAAAAGAATGAAAATGTGAGTGTTGGAAGAGGAGCATAAGTTTCTAGATGGGGTGTACACATTGGTGAGGTCAGATAGGTATATTGGACTGGAGCCAGTCAATGAAATGTAGCATTGTGAACAGATTTTGTGTTTTTTTGATTCAAACGGGTATCCAGTGAAGGTTGTATTTCAGGGAGGAGTTGTGCTCATTTCTTCATACTCTAAGGATGATCCGAACAACTGGGTTTTGAATGCCAGTTTTAATTACCAAGAGCAAATAAATGGCTTTAAACACCCACTTCATAACCCCGAACCTGTGAATTATAATTTCAATTCATGTGAAAGTCATATGTTGACACCAAATTAAACCTTTGTCTGCAAACTTACCTTTTAAAGAACTTGGATGACTTGATTATGAATAAGAGTTTATGTATAGCAATTATCCCATTATCTTTAGAATGGGTTTTTATCAAACTAAAGTGAAACAAGTAAAATCAGCATTATTTGCAGTCTGTCAGATAATTTACATAGCTTACAAAACTACATATTCTTCTTTAGCGAAATGGTCAACTGCTTAGTTATGTAAGCCTAGTATATGATGCATCAGACTCTCTTAAAACTCTTGTTCTTTTTTTTCTGGATAGTTTGAATTCTTTTCTTGTGGTGGTACCCCTGAAAATAAATGCTGTTCCCCACAAACCTGGTAGATTTAAATGGAATAATCATGAAAAAATAGTTTTCTGGATAATTGATACAGGATCTCAAATGGGTAATGATTTAATATTGAATTTATAAAACAAGTTGAATAATGTCCAGGTTTTGCTAGCCTTGGTGAGCAAAAGCTGGATATTATTCAACAAGTTTCATAAATTTAATATTAAATCATTACCCATTTGAGATTCTTGTTATCACTTAGTTTTTATTTCAGTGGAAATTATTTAAATAGAGAGGAGAATAAATAATTTCGTTCATTCTGATATATGTTGCACCTTTCATTTGTTCTGTGTAAAAAATAGTCCCAAACAAAGTTGAACTATTATTAACGTTTAGAAGCAGATTATACTTTTCTTACAATCTATAAGTCAAAGAACAAGCATGCTTCTGAATAAACAGAACCTTTTACACAGACAAAATCATTTTTAAATATAGAAGATCCAGTGCTCATGTTGTCACATTGTTTGATGCAATACCAGTTAGAATGCAGTAGATGGTCCATTTAACTAACATGTCACTTTCACAACTAAACATTACCTTGTTGCAATATTCATTTGAAAGAAGGTTTCCTGGATGCAGAAGTTCCCATATTTACTCTAATGTATTTGTGACCAGATATTTGCAGTACTTGACTTAGAACAGCAGATTACAGAATATGTAAACAAATTTCATTTTGAGTTGGAATTGCATCACATATTTACCATGTAAATATGCAGTGGTTGGATAAACTTTTGACAGTTTGGAGACCAGTTTATGTCCACATTCTTCTGTGAACAGAGGTGAGTTTACTTACTTCCGTAAGTTAACACTTAAACCATGCTTGTATATAGGTTTGGTTCCATGCTTCAGGATTAAGGACCCCTTCCAACTCCAACTTATACATTCTCTGTGAATTGAGCAATACTGTTAGTTTTACTTGTTCTTGTTGTTATTCTTTGGGTTTTATTCATTTTTCATTTTATGACATGTTATACATGACATAACAAGGCCCTGCAGTGGTAAATTGGCCATATTGAGACAGATGACTGTTTTTTCCCCAGTTCCTTTTGTCAATCGAATCAAAAACCAAAATATTCATTGACAGCAAAATATTCCAGAAGGCAGTGTTAAAAAAGTTTTCCCACAATCACAGCCAATCAGTAAAGAGAATACTGCACAATAATTTCATGGGCTTATTTGGACCAATCAGAATCACATAAAGTGATGTGTTCACATGTTATAATATAAAAAATATGAAACTGTACATACTATAGGCAAAGTGTACTGACTGTGTGTTAAATATGAAATACAAAACCTAATAATAATGTGTTTGGTTTCCAGACTGTCCCAAAGTGAAAGAGAATGTCTCAGAATTCACAGTGTGGAATGTGACCTCCTATTCATTTGAAACCACAGTAGCTGTGAGATGTGTCAAGGGTTATTCCTTGAGGCAGGAGGAGTACAGCAAACAGTCACAAGTGGAGATGACCTGCCTTTCAGGAGGAAAGTGGGACAGAGTGAGGATTCCAGACTGTCAAAGTATGTATTGCAGCTTTACATTTCAGTTGTCAAGGGGGAAAATGATTTAGAAAGTTCACATATTTTTTGTGCAAAATATTCACTTTAGGTATTTTAATGTATCTGTGCTATTTAGTGTGAGTATTCTGCAAGGTGTTAGACATTCCATTGCTTTTCCATGGGTTCCTAATATTTAGTTTGGTTTCTGTGAATCAGGTAACTTATAACAGAAATCTCAACCAATGTTTTATGCATGCTGCACAGAAAAAAGTATTTAACATTTGTGTTTCATTTTAGCAGTCTGATTTGGCTAGATGATGTTACTGCATATTCAATGATGAATGTTTTAATAAATTTTAAAATCCCAGATTTTATTTTCCACATTATATTGTGCATATTCTGAGTATTTTTGTTTGTAGTTTAGTTTATCGTATGGCATTATCTGTACATTTTTTACATTGCAGTCACATATTGTGGGGTTCCACCTGCCATTATTAATGGATATATTGCAAATGCCACTGGGGTGACATACAATAAAACTGCCAGATATGAGTGTAATAGTAACTTCAGGAGGGAAGGAGCTGATATGGCTGCATGCTCAGAATCGGGAATTTGGAATAATATTCCAAGTTGTGTATGTAAGTACAAAAGTGATAAAAGAAATCCAGCCAGGATGGTGATTAAGAAGCTACATGTCATTTTAAATATTTTAGGCTTTTATGCTTACACGGGATGAATGAAAATTTCCTATATTTTTTAAAATGAAATTTTGTCTGTTCTGTGGATGTGTTTATACATGTATCTATCACCTTTACTCAGGTCTCTGTATGAAATGACTTGTGACTTGGATTAGGTTTAAATTTATGCAAAAGTAAAACTTGTAAAAACTTGCAAAAAAATCCTATAATACCTCATTTTTCTGTTAAATTCATAATAAAGCTTCATTTGTCTGGTAAACTGAAGCAAATTCCTTGTTAAAAACACTCTTTATTGTTTCATCAACATTTTATATTTACATGAACGTTTTTCATTTTGCATATATTTGTTAAACCCTGTGATAGATTCTCATCACATTCTCAGATCTCAGATAAATGAAACTGGCTCTTCAGTTTACTATTGAACTATTTTCTAGTCCACCTATTAGTAATCCCTTAAATGATGTCATCTTTTGGCCCATATAATAAACCTTATATGCTTAGCAACCAGACTTCATTCCATCTTTTGGCATTCATTCGTACTCAGAACTTGCAACATTTTGTGTTCAAAATCACCACCTTAAACACTCTGAAATATTATATTCAATCTTTGCACATTCAAAATGTCCTCAAAAAAATCCTCTACTTTTTTGGAGTAAGTTCAGTGAAGTAATAATAATAATAATAATGTAGCCTGTCTTGTGCTGAGAAGTGGCATTAAACCCAAAACAACAACAGCAGTAGGAAATTAATCACTACCCATCTCACACACACACACACACACATATATATATATATATATATTTGCAAACACACACACATACACACACAATACACATTCAATTCATACTCACAGTCATGTACATAAAAATTACAAACACAAAATAGTTAATACAAATGTAAATTATAAACAGGCTAACAAACAAAATTACCATCAGTGTTCACTTGTCAAATTTAAACTTTATGTATAATACAGCAACTGACATATTTATAAATACAGAAGGTAGCTGGAAGAGTCCATAATGAAGGCTTGGATCTCATCCATTTAATGGTGAAAAGCTTATATGATGTAGATATAAGCATCAGTTCACTTTGAGTAGTAATAACAATATTTCAAGCTGGCATTCATGGTGGCCATTTTGGATGTCAGATTGGCACCATTTGCATTTAGGATATGATACTTTTGTCCACAAGCAACATTTTTGTTATTGTGTGTAATAGGACATGTCATGTAAATTTACACGCATTTTCCGTCATTATTTTAAAGTAAAAAGTGACTTGTAGAATCTATATGATAGAATTTGAAATTTAAATTGGTTGATGTGGACAGTGTCAGCATTTTGCTGAGTGCAAGAAGCACCAAACTACAATTAATTAATCAACTTAATATGAGATCAATAGCAAACACAGTATAACAAAAGAGGACCTGAGATAGTTTCTTATCCTTCTAAATTTATAATGTCCTTGTACAGGTGATTTGTAGTCACTGGTTAAACTCTGGTTTTAGTTATGATACTTTCCTTTAAAAGTATTGTATTTGTACATAAAAACTTACTTGGGAATTACTGTCTTTCCATGTTCAAAGGATCTTCAAGAAACCATGTTTTCCTGATGTTAAGAAAGGGAATTTTGTGATTGAAAATGAGAAAAACTCAGAACAGATTCAGACATCTAGTACTTTTTGAAATTTTGTTGTTGTTGTCAGCAACAACAGAAAAAAGATAATGCAGAGAAACATAATAGGGCAGAAATTCAGATCTGGGATCCAGATGTTGTACCAACTGGGCCACTATGGCTGTATGAGTAAAATTATGATGGGAGGGAATTTCTTTTTTTCAATTTTTATAACCTAGATGTAAGGTGGAGTGTATTATATTATTGTCCATCTGTCAATCCATGCACATGTTATTAATTTAGTTTTTGCACAATAATTATAGGTTGCTGCATTGTAAGGAAAAATAGGATGAGTGTTTTTGGATGGATAGTGCACAACCAGTGGGAGTGCAGTATCCATCTGAGAAAAGTGGTTCATATTTTCCCATACAAATGCAGTAACCTTTTTATTATATACTCATTTTCTTATTCTACTTAAGGTGTAATTATAAAAAAATACACTATATGAAACAAAATAATTGAATTTATGCTGTATTCCAGAATAAATACACACTCGCAGATTCATCAATACACAACAACAATATTCATTCACACATGGCACTGCCCAGCAACATTTGAACTTTGTTGTATGCTCAACATCATTTTCAAACTGAATTGTAATTTTTGGTCTACTTAAAATGAAACTTAGAGTGATATTGTGAATGAATGCACATTGCAACAGCTTTTCCAGTTGGTCTAAAATGAATGGATTTTGGGTTGGGTTTTTTTATGTCAATTCTACTCAATTCTGCTGATTATGGACTGGATTTAGCCTTGTCAATTCCACATAAAGAACATGTGATTTAAGGAGGGAGGGATGTGTCTTGACTCAGCTTCTGGTGTGTTTCTGGTCTGTCATTGAATGTTTGGAATCATCATGTGGGTAAAATATGAACTCTTTCAATTAAAATTATCAAAAGATGCTATGGAATATCATTTTGAGAATGTTATTGCAGTTGGAATGTAGACAAAATTACAGTAAAATTTTGAACTGTGTAATCAAGCTTTAGAACCCATTACATAGCTGATTTAATTTGGATTTGCAGAACTAAGAAAGTACATTTTGAAGAAATTCATGTAAAAATATAATAATATTTCTTGCCATTCTTATTACCAGCTAATGAAGACATGTTTATTCCTGGTCACTTGCATGCACTTTGTAGGGACCCCAGCTATGTTATGACCTGTATAGCATCTATCACTAGCCTAAATCCAAACATTGTATCAACAGAGTTCATGTGGAAAATTGCAAATCTGCTGGTATGTGACAATCCATTCAGCCAGCTGAAATAAGAATTCTTCGTCTTGGCTTATTGTCTCTGAGGGCCTTTACTTTTCTGCAAAAACCTTCAGTTGGATTTTTTTCCCTACAAATTTAGTACTTTCAAGTTTCACTCATAAAATGGTACGTTTCTGGTAGATATGCGATAGCCCTTTCCCTCAGTATGCTTTTCTATGCTATTTTTTTTTAGACACCACAGAGTACTGGTCATAGTCTGAACAATTCCATTAACGAAAAGTTATGAACGTTTCTCCAAAATAACTGTTTAAATGATCAGAATGGTATTTTCAATACTGTGTCTGTCATGTTTGTTGTTGACATTGCAAATATCATGTTCATTCGTGTGCTTGTTTGAAAGTTTCATTTGTAACTCAGTAAATTTGTCCACATTTTTTGCTTTATCATCTCTACTTTCAAATAGATGAAATAGCTGCTTTAGTTCATCCACAAACAAATCTAATAAACTAAAGACTAAAGTCTACTATATGAATGTACATGGATTATTTACAAAGTAGTTTCTAATATGCTATACTAGTTTTAGGCACACGTGTCATGCAGGTGCATGCAATATCAAGGTTTTCAGTTTTGTAGAATACTGCATGATTGTGACAATGTAAAGTGAACAGAAAAAATGAGTATATAGTAATTCTAGTTCTCAACCATTTACTGTTGTCAGAGTTTACAAGCAGTTTTCATTTTGGGGAAAGCAAGAAACCAATCTATTTTTGGTTTAAGAGGTCAAAGGTCATGGTCACAGGGACTAAAGGAAGGAAAACTGTTTCAACACAATCATTTGACTTTTTTCCGAATACAATAATAATTGCAAAAAAATTCCTTGCATTTGAAATAAGAAAGACACCTATGGAGTTATGCTTTTCAAAGATATATAAATACATTTCAGCTGCCACCTGTCCATCCATAGGCAGTCTTGTATCTGGCCCCATCAAGTTTTTAGAGGGAAACAGCAGTGGACAGTATGGTTCTGTGGTTCAGTTTCAGTGTGATGATGGATATGAGTTGAAGGGCATACAATACTCCTACTGTAATGGCACTGCATGGTCCCACAAAAAAATGCCACAGTGTATAAGTAAGTTTGATTACAATTTTAATTGACAATTATTACTTTCACTTCATGTTTATCATTATTATTGGCTGTATTGTATTTACTTTTTTACTCATACAGTAATAATAATAATAATAATAATAATAATGATAATAAGAATAATGACTATATTTAAAGACAGTGACACTTAGTTGCATGAAACTAATCCTCCTGTGGCCCTCTATTATATGCATATTTACCTACATAATACATGTACACAGAAGTAAAAAAGAACCATTGATTGTAAGCTACATTTCATAAGATCATGCTACAACAATTGTGAACAAAAATAGCAAGACAAAAAAGAGGAAGGTTTGAGAATTTATACTTTAAGTTGTAATAAATTTGTCATATTGAACCAGTTCAACTTTTCATTCATTGAATTAGATCATGATAAAATGCATTTATATTTATAGGCTGCTGCATTTGTATTGGAATATTTGAATGAGTTTTTTTGAGTAATACTGCATAACCTTGGGAGTGCAGTATTACTAAAATAAACCTGAGTTTATATCTTCCCATACAAATGCAGCATCCTTTTATTATATCCTGATTCTGCCTTTCTACCTAAGGCTTAATTATCAAAAATACACTTCAGGAAACAAAGTAATTGAATTTATGCTGTATTCCAAAATAAATACACAACTGTAGATTCGTCCATACACAATAACAATATTAATGTGCACTTAACACCGCCCAGTGACATTTGAACTTCATCACACACTCACATTAGTTTGAAAAACAATTATCATTTTGTCTACTTAAAATTGACATTTAGAGTCATAATGTGATGAATGCACAATGGAACAAGTTTTCCTTGTTGCTCTGGGATGGATAGATGTTTTTTTATTTATTCTACTCAATTCTTCTTTTCTGCTTATGATGGACTGCATTCATCAACTGTGAATTCTGCATGAAGTACATGTAATTTGAGCAGGGAGGGATCCACCTTGAAACACTGTACATGTGTTTCTGTTCTGTCATTGATTGTTTGGAATCATCATATGGGAAAAATTTGAACTCTTTCAATTGAAATTATCAAAAAGACGCTATGGAATATCACATTCATTTCATTTTGAGTGCATTAAGGAGAATGTAATTTCAGTTGGAAATGTAGTCAAAATTATAGTACATTGTCATGGTGCATAATCAAGTTTTAGAACCCATGATGTAGCTCATGTAGTTTGGATTTGCAGAACTACAGAAAGTACATTTTGAGGAAAATCAAAGTGCAAAAATGTAAGGATGTTTTTGCCATTCTTGTTACCAGCTAAAGAAGACAAGTTTATGCCTTGTCACCTGCACGCTTTTTGTAGGGACCCCAGTAATGTAATAAACTCTAGTATGGCTTCTATCACTAGTCTAAATCTGAAATATTGTATTAAAAACGTTAATGTGAAAAATTGCAAAGCAGGTGGTTTGTGACAGTCCATTCAGCCAGCAGAAGTAAGAATTCTTTATTGTCTTACTTATTGACTCTGAGGCCCTTACTTTTCTACCAAAACTTTTAGTTGCATCTTTTTTTCTCAAATTTAGTACTTTGACTTGTAAAATGGTATGTCTCTGTTTGATATGTGATAGCCCTTGGCCTCAATATACTTTTCTAAGCAATTTTTGTATACTCCAGAGAGTACTGGTCATAGTTTAAACCATTCCATTTAGAAAAAGCTATAAACATTTCTCCAAAATAACTGTTTAAATGATTGGAATGGTATTTTAAATACTGGTGTCTCTCATGTTTGTTGTGGACATTGCAAATATGTTCATTTACTTCTTTGAAAGTTTCATTCACTTCATCATTTCTACTTTCAAATGGATGAAACAGCTTATTTAGTTCATTCACAAGCAAATCTATAAACTGAAACCTAAAGCGTCTACTGCATGGTGTACATGGTTTGTCTCCAGAGTAGTTGTTAATACACAATACTTTTTTTAGATGGACATGTCATGCAATAGGAAGCCATGCAATATGAAAAAATATTGCACAATTTTGACAATGTAAAGTTAATGAAGAAAAAATTTGCATATAATAATTGTACTTTCTATAATCTCCTTTGGAATTCTGTTCCAGATTAGTGACCCTGAAGATTGAAAACTTTTCTTAAAGAGTTTTTTTTATATGAGTTTGGAATAGAAAAGTGGTTGACCTGCAGTTGATCTTAAATTGAGAGTGTTGTCTTGTTTTCTAGCATGAAGTAGTTCATTGAGATAAAATGGGGCCATATTGTTTGAAACTTTGTGCATTAAGTCTAGTTATTTTAAAAAATATTTATTCACGTACTGTTAATGTTTTTATATCATTTATTTCACTTGGGATGCTTTCAGCATTATCATGCAGAATAATTCCAAATCAGAAATGTTTCTACAAATTGCATTACAGTAGTCAAAGTATGGTTGTATATAGCTTTTGTAATGTATTAACTTATTTGATGGATATGGTCTTATTTGCTTAAGTAATCACAAACAGTAATTGACTTTATGACCTATGACTTGAATATATTCATTCTGTTGTAATTTTTTATGTCAACCATCACCCCAAGGATTGTCCTGTGGGTAATAATTTGTAGGCAGATTTTATTCAACTTCAGATTCAAATTATTATTTTCCAATTTTGCTCTTCTTTACTGGGTAGAAATCATTAATACTTTAGTTTTGTCTATGTTTACTTTCATGCTATTTTCCTGATGCCAGGAATCTGTTCTAAGTAATGCTATCTTATGGGAGACCTCTAAGTCTGATTCAAAATGTTTGAAGTCTGGCTATGTGGCATCATCTGTGTATAAGTCAGTAGATGAAATACAGTTGCCAGTTTTCAGTGGAAGACCGTTTATGAAAATGAGAAAGAGGATTGCGCCTAGGATTGATCCCTGTAGTACTCCACATGTAATAGGTTCTTCTTTAGGAAAACTGCCATTTATTTTCACACACTGTTTTCCCACTGTTATATACGATGTAAACCAACCAGTTGTGGAATAAATGTTCAGTTTATTGATTAGAAAATCATATTCAACTAAGATCAACTTATATATGGATCCAACAAATTTCCCATGATCTAAGGCAATATAGCATCTATCTGTTCTGGAGACCAAGGCTGTCTGACAAGAATGGTGTTTGCTGAACATTATTTTTCAAGTTAGTTAGACAGAGTTCTTTGTTACCATGTAGACTTGTGAATGGAGGTTAATGTTTGCAAATTTGCATGGCTGGGGAAACACTGATGTAGATATACTTAGTTTACAAATTATATATAAGTTATGCTATCAGATATTATATTTGTAACAATCATCAGGAGACATGGTCCAAAATTATGTAGATATGTTGATGTCTTTGTCACAACAGTTCTGGTTACATTTTAACTTTTCATTTGGTATTGCAGAGATAACAATTTTTGTGTCAGCTTGGAATTTTTCCAAACAGAAATTTCTTAGTTGATAGTGATTGGAGTTTACATTGGTTTTCTTAATTGTGGAAACTATATTGGTGAAAAATTCATTAAATATATGCTGCTATTTCAACATCCTTATGAATTATCTGGCCTTCCTGGCTAAGTTGGTGCTCTTTGGATGACCTTGCAGAATGTTTACTTGCCCAATATTTGTTAAGAATCGTTCCACACAGAATTCTTAATGCAATTGATTTCTAGAGCTGGATTCTTTGCATCTTTGATCATTTTATTTACTTTTTTCACCATGTTTTGTAATGGACTTTCTGACCAACAGATTCAAAATATTCTTGGGTTTTCATGGTGCATAGAGTGTCAAGAGTTAGCTAATCAGGTTTTGAAGTCATTTCGCTCAGTGTGTTTTCAAAGATACCGCTTATCTATTTATAAATATTTTTTACATTTATGCTACCATTTATCTAGCACTTGCATAAAAAGTTGTGTCCATATATCAAGAGCATCATCTACATCATCAAACATGGATACTATACTCCAAGGAACATTACTGAAATCTTCCAGAAATTTGCCTTCATCATAATGCTCAAAGGACCTATATGTTATGATTTTATGAGTTTTGGATTTTACAGCTGTTTTTAAGCCAGATTTACCAGATAGGAAAATATTTAATTGATAAGTAAGACTTGTAGTAGGAATATGTATTTTTCTCAGATTTTCCTCATAGTTGTATAGATATGATCTATTAGAGTTTTTGATTAATCAGTTTTGATTTTGGTTGGTTCACTAATAGGGTTAGAACAATAAACCACTAGAAGATGTAAGATTGTTGTCTACAAAATACTGAAATCAGTGTATATGATTGCTTTATTTCAGAGTTGAAGTGTCCATTACCTGTGATCCGTAACAGTATTGCACTTTCACCCTCTATTGTCGAGTCTGGAGGTACCCTAAATGTGACTTGTGCTAGTGGATTTCGGCTCAGCCACAATCATACAGTTCTCTGTCTCAGGAATCAAACTTTTAATGATCTACCAGATTGCATTGGTAAGGGAACATAACTCTAATGAAAAATCTTGCCAGTCCTGCAACATATCAAAAATATCGGATATAATTCACTTAATAAGACATCTTCTATTTTCAAATACAAGCACTACCAGGGCTTTTTAAAGGAATTAAGTTTATTTGACAGATTTTCACCCTGTATTTAATGTTTATTATGTTTTCCCTTTATCATTTATTTTATTTACCTTTTAAAGAATTCTGACATCTTTAACTTTTATGTTTTATCTTGTTGGACCATGTTTCTATATTTGTCTGAAAAAAGGGTTTCCTTCTAAAAATTGTTGCAATTTTACCTTTACATTTTTTTAACCTAACATGAACTTTTAATCAGCACCATATTTCCAGGATTATGCAGACATGATGTTAAACTGTGAGTGCATGTGTTTATGTACATGCATGTGTATGTGTGAAGGAGTTTGAAATTGGTACTGTAACTCATCAACAAGAGGCATTAAAATTTGTGAGTTTAAGAAATACAGCTGAATTATGGTCACCAATATGAAATGATACTGAAAACCTATTGTTTGACTGGTCGATGGAAACAAGTTGGTTTGTATGAATTTTTCAAATTACTTACAGGATCCCATAGATGTTGCCAAGGTTGCTCTCCTGTCTCATAGATTTAACCATCTTTGACATATAACTTGTAAAAGGAGTTGCTTAACTTAAAATTTGGTATATAGCCCTGCCTCTTATGAGGGGAACAGGATTTGAATGTTACATGATAACTTGATGATTTTTCCACAGGTATGGCCCCCTATCATTACATACTTTATTGATGTTTTTAGAATACTTAATGTTTATAAGACTTACAAATACAGTTTAGTTTCTGGTTTCCTGATGACCCATTTTATTGGTCAGTCAGCGTATTAGATAGCACACTTGTTGGGACTTATGTTTCTCCCAATATTTGTAAGTGCTTTCTGGATAAAATACTAGACAAACACTAGAAAGTATTATTCTGTAATGGGTACTTTTGTGCCCTACTGTACATATTTGCTTAGAAGTTGAATCTAACTGCAAACTGCACAGACCCAGACCTGCCATCACATAATAAATTTTTTTTATTTATGGACTTAGCCAAACTTGGCATGTGGGTATATCTTGACAGTATTTGAGATGATTTGTCTGTTACCTCTGATATCAGACCCCAAAATCATAAAACCATCAAGCACAATGACTGAAATCAGACAAACTCCAAAATTATAATTCATTCTTAGTACCTGTCAGTATTGTTGAAGTTTGACATTTATGTTTATATGGTAACTATAGGATAAACACTTTACTGATTCTGAGCTCTCTGAAAGCAACATTATTATAGACTTTGGAAATTTGAGCATGATTTCAGTTGTTGTGCTTCAACAGTTTATTGACTTTATGGGCCAAGATTAAGGTCAGAGGCCATGATAGATTTTTGTACTGAAATTTGTGATCATGTTAAATCAAGCACACAAGAAAATACTTTTGTTAACAAATTTAGTATCTTCTGAGATGATTGCAATACTCTGTGACTGAATAAGATAACAGAAGGGAAGAAATAGATTTCTCATGAATTCCTGCAAATTCTTTTCAGTCTGTGAGGATTAGTCCCTTAGAGAGACTGTTGTTATATAGCAAAGGGTTGAATATATATATATATATATATATATATATATATATATATATATATATATATATATATATATATATATACTTTTTTTCCTCCATTTCCAACAGATGTAAATGAATGTGAGAAATCACCATGTGATTTTAATGCAGAAGTGTGTAACAACATTGTGGGTTCTTACAGATGTGACTGTAAACCAGGCTACAAGAAACAATCTGGCGCTGGATCAATATGTACAGGTAAGGAAAATAAACCTCTCCTCATTTTAAGTGGATTGTTGTTTTTGAATGCTTATTTTATTGCCTCACAGATTAACCAAAGAAACTGCATCAGTGGTATTCAATAGACAGTAATACTAAAATTTATATTGAAGCAAGTGGCATTAAAAATTTATATATGTGACTTCAACAAAGGTTATATTATTATGGTCTACCTATAGTACAAGGGATATAATTTGCTGAAATATACCAATAGTAACTCTGTTATCAACTGTTTTAAAGATTTGCACACCTTTCCCTGGATGCTTTTTGGGTGATGGGATCCATAGATATAGATTATTGCATAGCAAAGCATGAAAATATATGAGAGATGAAAACATATGTTAACCAGGGCAGGGTGGGGTGGGGGGAAGGCATGCTAGAGTTACACTCTGTAGTGACCTACACATATATTCATCTAATGGGTTTTAATTTTAATGTGAATGAATATGAGTAGTAATGCAAATCATGATTATTTTACAGCTTTATTACAAATCATTATTGAAAATTTCTGAAAATTGGAATTGTATTGGATTCAGATTAGAATAAAAGTTTTCTTTTTGGATACAGTTTGGGAGAAAAGTACTTCAGTGCAATTATGATGGACTAGTACATATCACATAAGTCTAGAAAAGAATGTTCTAACAATGTATACATGTATTAAAGCTTAATGTGATATCAACATAGTAATCGGTATATGGTATAGATTAAAAGTTAGGTGTTAAAATTGTCAATATAAGGAATTGCAGAAAACCTGTTGGAAGATCAAACATTCCAAATAAATGGGAAAAAGATGGGCAACAAAATAAAATATAAAAGTTAATACTGTTAAAAATTTTTTAATAGTATTTAAAGTAAAGATAAAGGTAAAATATAAGATCCTTAAAATATAGGGTGAAAATTTTTTGTATAAACCACATTCCATCAAACAGTCGAACATGAAACAACATAGACTAGCAGCAGCTGAAAAATGACAGTATGAAAGGCAAATTGTTACTTTTAAAGGACTGATGTGATGTGCATATTTTAGTCTTTCCATACCTAAGTCCAATCAGACAGGTAGCTGTGTAGATCTAGAAAATTGTTCAATCAGTGGTATATCAGCATGAGAGAATGCAATGATGTTAATAACCTAGCTTTATATGACAAGTTTTTAAAATAGTTTTTCAAAGTTATATAGCATTTTAAGAAGCATAAACTTTTCTTTGAAATCATCTACCTTTTGAAAATTTAAGTGTTAAAATTGTGTTGAAAGTAAAGTTACTAAAACAACATGCTTTATATATTTTTTATATTTTGTATAACTTTCTGTGCAATTTGTCAGACTGAGATAATAATTTTACATCCTTTATGTAAGTGCATGGATAGGGGTAATTTTATGCTGTTTAAGATGGTGAAAAAATAAAAATAAAAATAATAAAACTCCATCAAGAATGTCAAAGGTTTTTATAGTTTTTTAAAATCTACTTAAATGAGGACTGGAGATCAAGCAAAACAGTTTCTTGCTAGAAAGTTGACAAAGCTGTTTAATTTGAGTGTTTTTATTCCATATTAAATTCAGTATCAGAGTTTTGTTGGGTTTATATTGGTAGATTTCCAGAAATGCAGTTAAGTTGCATCATCTTATGCACATATCCAACATCAGTATATGGGCAAACTTTATAAGCAGTGAAGTTCTCAGATGTCCCATTAGCATGAAGTTCTCTTGAAGATCATCAGTCTTCATCATTGTGAATATCTGAGCAAAAAATACTAATTAACTACTTATTATCTCATCTGTTTATTTCAATGTAGATGAGATATGATCATTTTGAGTAAAATTCAGTTTTCAAATCAAATGCCTTTATTTCCCTCTTTCAAAAGAGTACACATAAAATAATGATGTATTACACAGTTTAATGCAAAATTCTATGAAGTGGTAGATGAAATGTAGTGAATAAATGACTGAAATCTTATCCAGAATGAAAAGGTAAAGTATGACTGGAATTGTATCCTGTCTGAAATGGGTTAATGTAGACAAAGTAAATTTGTCCAGTAGTTGTCATCTTTGTCCACTTGCATACCTAAACTTTGGTCAATGAAAATCCTTCTAATTTCAAGTTGAAACTCTTGACCAAATTTTGGTAATCTCCTGATCTGTCCTGAGCTGACCTCTGACTTTTGCAACATTTATATAGCTTAGATGCTGAATATGTAGAATCAGTTCAACAGCATTATTTAATATAGACAGAGGAATTTTGTTTAATAGTTATCATGTTTGTCCATTTGTATGCTAAAATCAGGCCAGTGAAAATCCTCCCAATTTTATGTCAAAACTCCTGACCAAATTAGTTCAGTTTTCATTTTTATTGTTTTGATTTCATCTTGCTCTTGATGCTGTAGTCATTACACTTAAAAGTAGGCCATTTTGTGTAATGGTGTGACAACTAATACAAATAATTGAAAATTGGTCAGAAAAGTTAAATGATCAAGCATTCCATTTTTTTTTATGTTGGGCTTATTTGGACAAAGTCTTTTTTGAAAAGTTTAACATGTATATAACAGGTTTTTTAAAATATATTCTTCCATTATTTAGTGCAGCCAAGAGTCATCAGCATGTCAAACAACAAATGTGCCAGTTAACCATTCTAGTTAGGGGCACAATGAAGATAATCATTACCAAGTATGCAAAAGACATTGTCTTACATTGATCACAATTGATGGTTGATCAATTTTGATGAGCCTGTTATTGATCTTTAAATTTCATCTTGTGTCCAACATCTGAAGCATTGTTAAGATTATTCCAACTGGTTTCAACAACCATCACATGTATGCAAAAACATGTGTGTATTATGTCACTGCTTTTTGTTTTATTGATTAGTCTGGTTCATTGAGTGGTATATAAATAGTGTAGAGTGTAGCAGTGAACCAGACAAACTGCTGATACACCAACCAAACAATATTCCTTTTTTTAAGAAAACTAGTAACAATTATTTTGTAGTTTATCGTCTATGTCAAAACTCAATTTTTGATTGTTCAGTTAGTAAAATATTGATGCCATGATTTCATAGCAAATAATAGTGAAACTTCTTATTATCCTTGAGGATATCTCTAAGCGCTGATTCAGGGATTCTTGGAAACTCTTTTCCCCCACAATGGTCCTTATCTGTGAAACAAAGCTCTTTATTTTACAAAGTGTTCATTTCACTTAGTTGCCTTGCTATCTTTGATGACAGTTATGACTGAGTAGGTTAATTTAAGGTAGTTTAATTATGTTATATACACAGTAACATTTTTGCAAGTGTTCAATTGATCAACTGAAATGACTGATGCCACTAGATCTTAAACATGTAGAATTTGCATGACTTTTAACTTTTCTTTTATTCTGCCTTCTTTTTTTGATTTAAAAGATGCAATTAACATAATAATACAAAGGAGGCTAGCTTTTAATGTGGTGCACCAATGCAACAGATATTGCTGCTAGTCAGATATCAAAACAGGGTTGGCATTTAATTAGATTCTCAGAGAAATGCTCTTGGAACTAGCTGTTACAGTACATTGGCACACTTCACATTTAAATACAAGAAGACACATTTAATTTATGATGTTTACACTTAAAAGGAACTAAGAGATAGAACTACAGCACAAATTTTACCTGATAAAAGATTGTTTAATTGGTATTTATTTATTAAAGTACTGCCTCCACTTGGCATAAGTGACACTTTCATTGATCAAAATTTCCTTGACTATCATTAATTATGGTGTACTAAGAATGTCGTTTGCAAAGAGAATGTAACAAATTGAATGACTTATTTTTTAAAGTTGAAAATTTCATAATGTAGTGTATTGCATAAAAAGCATCTTCTCTAGGGTGCATAATAATGAAGGAGTGATATACTGAGGCATGAGGCTATTTTAAGTTCTCTGTAAATGACAGACTGTTATGACTTTATCATCTTTAGCCAAGGAACAGAAAAAAGCCAAAACAGCAAATTTATTAAAATCAACAAATAAATATTTCTCTAAAATATAAAATGAAAATTTAAGAGGAATTTACAGTTAAACAAATGCTTCCTCTAAAATTATATCTGAACATAATTGAAAATGATTCCGCACACTGGTAGGATTTTAAGATAGGAATGAATAATTTTGTTTATCATAACCTTATATAAAAACCTTTATCTCAATCTGAGTGCAGAACATTGTAAATTCTCCATGAAATACCTGGTTTACCTGATGTTTACCACATTCTATATTATGATTCTAGTAACAGACCATGTCAAATTATGGCTTGCATTGTTATGGCAATGAAATTTTGTCCTATATCCAGTCTCTTTTTTGTGTCTTAGTTTTTTATTATAATCTTGTTTTTCTATTATAATCTTGTTTACCTACTCATTCAGGGTATAAGATCTTTAGGCAGAATCATTTATTGTATTCATTGTTTGAGTTGGGCTAAAATTAGTTACTTCAAAATATTCTTCTCTGGAAATACAAAGTGCTCAATAATATTCTTGG
>JAECUM010092953.1:0-38275 GCA_016617855.1 Megalonaias nervosa
TATCTCGAAATGATTAAGTTTAAGGAGTCGAAGATATTTAATTTCACGTATAATTACATACGTAACATGCGTTTTTTTTTTTTCTACCGAGAATTCGTCTCTTATCATTTCACGGTGAACAGCGAGGTAATTAGTCGCATCATTTTTTACACCAGTTTTGTGTAATTAGCTGGCTGGGTAATTATAAATAATTATTTTAAAAAATGACAAGGAAATCATGAAAGTAAATACACAATTAGAAACATGAGTCTAATAAAATTATTTTAATATTTTCGTAATATTTTCGAGAAAATGTATCACAACAAAACACCAGTAAAGAAATTATTATAAATTGTCATTATTGTATCAGAAATAATTTATTAGTGATTTTGTTATTGTCACTAATGAAACTATTTTTAATAGTTCAGGCACAGGATGCTGATGAATTCTGTGTCCTCTTATTTTGGAAAAAAATATAACAGCCACACAACATTAAATAAATTATTATAAATTGTTATTATTGTAGCATACAAATATTGCTGATTTATTTATTAACACTAATATAACTATTCTTCATTGTTAAGGCAGAGACTGCAAATGAATTCCGTGTCGTCTTTGCTAAGGTTACCCTCTTCATGAGCATGTATTCAAACACAGGACTGGTGGTACCACTGTGGACACTTGCCACACTGAACCCAAAATATATCCTTATCCTCATCTTCAACATTCTCATAATCGGATTCTTCCACTGGTGGATCAGAAGACTTACACACACCACATATATCTAACTCAGAGCTAGATTTCTTTTCTTTCCTTCCAAACATTTTCTTGATTTTTTCTCCTCTTTATTCTCTTTCTGCTGTGCTTTCTTCTCTAGTCTGTCCTTCATACGTCCTTCTTTCAGTTCTTGCTTTTTCTTATCCTCTGTTGCCTTTTCCTCTAACTTCCTGTAAAAATCGTCACATGTTAGTACTCTTGAATGTAACACCAGTTTTGCTCTTCTAACTTGCGGTTTAACAGGCACTGCTGGGAAGATGTCAGATAAGTGTTGAGGTATAAGATCTTCTGCTACCAAAGGATTTACTCCAAGATAACTACCACAGGTTGCGGTTTAACAGGCACTGCTGGGAAGATGTCAGATAAGTGTTGAGGTATAAGACCTTCTTCTACCAAAGGATTTACTCCAAGATAACTACCACAGGTTGGACAGACTGATTTTGATGCCTGTAATTCTTCATCAGATGATGGTTTTGCTGATGTGGATGGGACACATGATGGAACAGGCTGACAATTCACCATTTTCAAATGGCTATTGACAAGCTGTGTCTTGTCAATAGCGTCGGGATTCCATGGGTGAATACCAGTTTTTCTAAAGGCTTCTTTGACCTGATAAGTGGAAAACTGATCAAGGGCATAAGACAGCACTGTTGGAAACTTGGCTTTATTTACTATTTGATTCTTTTTAATGTAACCTAGGTTAACTGCAATTGAGGTGAAGTTTGCTTTCAGTGGACCAATGATTTGCACATCCAATGGTTGTAGAATGTGGGTTGTGTGTGGTAGCAACCCCGACAATTCAATTTGGTTTTCTCGTGCAAGCTTGATGACATCTAGGCTTATGTGGCTGTCATGGTTGTCCATGATAAGTAGCACTGGTCTTGCTGATCCACAATGACGTAAAAAAAATTCCTTAAACCAATGAGTGAAGAGTGTTCCATCCATATACCCATTAGCAGAGTATCCAAATAACCAGGAACCTGGAACACCTTCCTTATAAGCCAAATGGGGTAAACATCTTTCAAAAATCAAAAAGGATGGAAGAATTTTTCCACTTGCAGATATGCATAAATGTGCAGTGATGTGACCGGATGTTGTGACAGATTGTTGGTAACTGTGTTGGCCTTTGATACCAATAACTTTCTGTCTACTTTTTTCTTTTCCACTAAATCCTGTTTCATCGCAGTTGAAAATCTGATCTGGTTTGTTGTCTAATCCTAATCTGTGTAGTGTGTCTTCAAGAAGAGTAAAGTATTCATTCATCACATTTATGTTTGACATCCTATTCCTGCCTCGGTCCTGTTGCTCAGAATGTTTCTCTGATAGTTCAGGATGTCTCTTAAAAAATTTTCGGAACCATTTGTCGCTGGGACCTTTATTCATGTTGAATAGAGAATGGCGTCCATTTTGCTTCATGATGGTAATTACATATTGCCTGGCAATTTTTCTGGTCAACGGAAAACCTTGTTGTGCAGAATACTTCATATAATTGACCATGGACGATTCTTCCTTTGTTGTTAACATCGGACATCTTCCAGGGGCCTTTTCTTGTACATTCCCCTTGACATGGTCTTCTACAGTTTTTCTTGGGACTTGGAATTCCCTAGATGCTTGTGAAATTGTAAGCCTTTTCTGCTTTACTGATGACACGGCATACTGAAGTTCTTCTGTTGTATAACTCTTTGGCATTGCTGAAAAAATAAAAAATTGAGTCATTTATTTCTTGTTTTTACTGTCGTAGGTAACATTCACCAGAAATGTTATTTTTCTTGACAGTTTTCATGTTGCTTGTGTTGATTTATCTGAGTAAAATCCATCATTTCTTTTTCTCATGAATTATTAAAAATGTGACAATGAAGTATAATGATGCACAAAAATGTAATACAGCTTAAAGTAAACTCCAATAAAATAATGTGTAGTGGAAAACACCTTCTAGATGCCTTAATATGTAAACTAAGGATTATTTGTCAGATGACTAATTTTTTTTTCATAGCTATTTCATATACATTTTTGATAACCAAAAGAAGGATAAATAAAACATATATTAAATTCTAATTAAGATGTTGGTTATATTTTAATTGTCCCAAAATAGTAAGTATTTAATTTTACTTGTTTAGAAATTAATTGATATGGCCTGGAATAATTGACAGTTGCTTTCGTGTTGACATTAATGTTGCACGAGGTTCCATACAGGGTTAATACTTGTTTTTCTGTGTAATATTTTCTAAAAGAGTTGTTTCCTGCTTTTGGGAGAAATCAAATAATCAATGCTCCCTGGCTATTGGCCCTTGACCTTTCTTTGCAAGTAAAATATGGAGTCTGGAGACGCTGTGAATGCTAGTGAATTGTGTTAACAAGATCTGATAATAAAGTATGGATGAATGCTGCGGCCATGCTATTTATTTGTGGTATTTTTGGGCAAGTGTGGAAAAAGGAAAACGCTTAATTGAGGATGCTTTAATGATGGAAATGTAATTCTCATTTACAGCGTCTGCTATAAAAGATGAGGCCTACATCAAGGTATGGTTTTATGACGTAGTTCATGTTGACCTATGTATGCTAATTGTACCACGTGACTCCCCACGTCAGTAAATGGAGGCGAAAGGGGGTAAAGGGGGGATTTTGGTTATTTTCTTTACTTAATCGACTTACCTGAAGCTTATTTTTGTTCGGACTTGTCAGCTTAAATCACTCTTCTTATTTTCTAAACAGGAACCAAAACTTCGCGTGCGGGTGTGTGTTATTAGTACTATGGCGACAATTGGTATGCGGCGAGAATTGGTCTCTAACCAGTATAGATGCGAGTGGTCAACAGAAACAAAATTTGCTTAATTTTTCACATGGATTCTATTACTTCTTTTAATATGATAAAATATGATATTTAAAGATTACTTCACTTGATATGCCAAAATATCCAACTGGTCAGATGGACTGGCTTTCATTTTTTTGCAGCAGTCTGCCAAGAAATTACCTGCTACCAAATCAGTGGCCTGGTGGCAGTTTCACACATCGGCTGTAAACAGTTCATGCCTTTCTTTCAACTTGTGCCACTATGTAATATCACAAGTGGGCAGAATATCCCCTCATAGCTAATGGTTTTTTCTTTTTTACAAATGAACTTTAACATGTTTTGACTGACATTTTAGGTACATGATTGTTTTCCTGACCCCTACACCCACCCCCTTTGCAATTAAAAATGTTTTACTTACCATGAACTTTACATAGTTTTATCCCCTCTGTGTCAAGGAAACACTCATCATCTTTTATGAGAGCTGTGACTTGTTGACTGAGGTCTATAACCAAGAGATATATAGCACGACTGGTCAAGAATGTCTGGTGAGTAGTGTAGAATACATACTGCCCTGCAAAGTCCCACAATGCCAAGGCAGCATATTCCATTGTACTCTTCTCTAGATTGCCTGAATTTTCATTGACCAATTGGAGGATTTCCATCACTGTATCCTTCTCATTTTCTTTCGACTTTATCCTACTGCTTGCTTCTGGGCCCACTCTTACAATGGGTGATTCTACTGGCCGGGAAGGTGGCGATTGGCCTTCTTGATTGGTGTCTGGCTTTGCACTGACAGGCGGATCATGTTGGGGATGTTCTTTATCGTGTTCTTCATTGACGGGCTGATCATGTTGGGGAAGTCCATTATCATGTTTTTCTCTGGTGACCTGGTCTTCCAACTCACTTTGTCTCTCTTGTTCACTTTTGGACTCCTGCTTCTGAGCACGCTCATTTAAAAGCTTTACAAGACGTTGAAGTCTAGAGTATTGCTCTGCATCTGAAAGGAGGAAAATAAACTACTTAAGTCTGAACACAATCCCTTAATCGGGCTGACTGTACACAGACTAAAAGGGATTTCCAGGAATCCAAGACAGTAATTTCTTTGCTCCCTTTGTAATAGCCAATTACTGAAACAATGACTGATATTCTCAAAAAAAGCAAAATATACTAAATTTGTTAATTATTTTCCTATTTGCCTAAGTAAAAATCTGCAAAAGACACCTTAAAGGTCACTGGCCATACTCTAACATTTTTCTTTTTACATCTGATTTGCATTACATGATTAAAAATAGTTATACTGGCACAAAATATGTAAAACAAATTATCAAGTGCAAAGAAGAAATAATAGTTTAATTGCTCAAAATAAAAGTATACAACACTGTTACTTCCCCATAGCTATGATTTCCCACTTGTAGAGGACGCCAACCGGAAATGACATACATTTAGCCCCACAAGACAAAGTACATGCTTCTTGTTCTTGAAAAACAAAACACTATAAACAATGGAAAGGGACCATTTATATGAAACTATTGAAAACTAATTTACTGTTCAGGTTAATATTGATATGCGTGTACGACGCACAATATTGTGTTGTTTTCAAAACTGTTTCATTGTTTAATTTGTTTTCAAAATTTCCGTTAATACAGGTAAAAAGGAATCAATTCTGCCGACTTTGTTTAAAAAAAAAAAAATCGGCACACTTAAAAGAATCTAAAGGAACTGAAGTTGGCTTCCTTAAGTCAGCTGAGTTTTAAAAATCAACACACTTAAAAAAATCCAAAGTCAGTTTCTGGGATTGGCTTCTAATAAAATAACCATCATATTTGATATTTTGTCGGTAAGTTTAAGCAATGAATTTATTACTCACTGTCGGTTGTGTTTATTCATCACCTGGGCTTCTATTTGTTTGCCTTATGTAATCATAATTGATTTCTGTACAGTAAATAGTATACACAGCAATGACTTGCTTTAGTAATACTTTTGTAACTCATTCTAATGAAAAGATTATCATTTGTACTCACAGTGAATATATTTTCAAATAATGATTTTTATTTGCGAGTTACCACTGTATAGTTAACCTGGATACAATACAGTCTTGGTCATTTTGCACCTTATGAAGTATCATGCATGAATGGTAGGTGCCTTCAAGCAATCAGGTGATGGTCCCGTCTCATTTGCGATTTTGTTATCTGACATAAGTGATACACACTAAAGTAAGGATGCATATGCCAGCCAGCATCTGCTACATATATGGAGTTTGTGGATATATTTTTTCTTAACAAATTTTGCACGATGAAAAAAGAAGGAATAAATGGTAACACTGTAAGGTTAGTTTTTTTCATTTTATTTTCAAATAAGTGTTATGTTTATCTATTTTATTATACCGTATGGGGGGGGGGGGCACAAATTCAACATAAAATTATTTCATTTCTTATCTCTTGGGACATATACCTTGATGAAAATAAGTTTTACCATAAGTTCTGGGACAGGCAAAAAATATTTTATCGTGTCCTGATATAAACGGTAAGTAAATAAATATATATAAATGACTGATTGTACAGACTTGTACACATATAAATGATAAATGTCACAGAGTAATTCCTCGTATTTCTTTTTTAAGATCCTTTTGAGTTCATGTTGGTTATAATAATGCTAAACAAAGATTTGATCAAAGTCTACACTCGGCACATTCAAAAAGTGTTATGATTATTTTAAACATTAATAATTTACATCTGCAGTAACATTACTGTACTGTAATCCTTTATTTGATATATTTTACTTATGCTCTTTCTATCCTTCTTCTCATATGCACCGTGGAGCTTTCTATGGGATTTAGAAGGATTTAGGACTTTCCCATCCCTCACCCTATTCAATCCCACAGTTTCAATCCACCTTTTTGTGGTAAACAGGGTCTTTCGGAACAAGAAAGAACCCTTTTGTCCCATCATCACTCTTTTGGTTACATCCATATGCAACACAGTACACCATATTTGCTGTACAAAAGCACAACCATAAGATATATCACAGACATTTACATGCGGAAATTAAACACTTGAATGGCTACGTTGAATAGATGGGATAAATGTACATCATATCTGTTTTTTGGCATGTGGAAACTATTGATTGTTTGCAGAGACTGCTGAATATTTTTATTTAAAAACATGGATTTTTAAGTCTATTTAAACATTTTTATGGTGAGCATACATAACAAATGCATTCTTTTATGACTATAATATCATATGTTTGTACAATATAGGTGGCCAGTAACCTCTAAGTGCCATTAGAAGTTCATTGCCATGGCCACTGACCTTGAAGCTGCTATCATGGATACAAAATAAATTCATTTTTCTCAGTCTCAAACTATACCTACTCCTGACAAGCTAAGTTTAGCTAAGTCTATAATTAATACTTTGGGAGTAAACAGAAAAAAAACAAGTTATTTAAGTGGCATCATCTAAGGCATCTTTCCAAACTACTGTACCGGTCAAGCTAGACCCTGATAATAATACATTGGAGTATGGCTAGCAGGGATGAGTATGCTTCTTACTAGCTGACTAAGGAGGGGAGAATGGGGTAAACTCGAATTCTTGATTTCTTTTCAACCATAACACAAGATAATTCATTTATTAAGATACATTGAATAAAACTGCAGTTCATAGCCATGATAGTCTTCTTGTTTGTACACAAGGCCAGAATATTATCACTGTCTTGAAGTACAGTTTTTCTATATAACAATCTAAAAGAAAGTCAGGGTATATATTAGCACTATACTATTAATTAATTATATTATTACCTCATTTGATGAATAAAAATTATATAAAATTTACTATATTTGGATTTAGTTTCAATAAAGTTTACTACATAAGTGAAAATATGACCTGATTGTAATATGTGACATGTAAAATCTGCAGGGAGAACACTTGCTTGATTTACAGTTCAACTATAGCATAATACTTATTTGAACTGAATTCATCTAAATGGAAATAAACTGGCGGACAAGTCAGTGAGGACAGCACTCACAGTGACTTAGACAACAAGTAAATTGTAAAAAATAAATATACATAAATTATGTTTTTCAATCTTACAATATTATCGAGGTAGACCGCATGACAAAGGAAGTCAGTATGGGTTCGTACCAATGAAATAAAGAAGAGAAAATCAAACTTAAATGCAATGACATATACAAATTGAACAATGGGAGCTATACACATGTTGAGTATGTATCATACAGTTTTAAACGGCAAACCAAAAATAGTCGTTAGTCAAATTATCAAGGTTGCCAGCCACTGGCATTGATACTCGCTATTGTTACTAACTCAAACATGTAGACTAATTACCAGCTAACAATTATTCAAAGATAACAAAACATAGAATCATAGAAAATATTAATGTTAACTTATTTGAGAAATTCGCTGGCAATGCACTGATTTAAAAGATATCGAGACTGAATTGGGTGCCTTGTATGAATAGTGTTTACAGTATACATGCATGTATATTTCACTCCATAAATGCAGATTATTACAATATTCGCAAAGTGCTTTAATACGAATCCATTCAGACTTGTTTGTGTTGATGTGTTCACAAGCCAATACAGCTACAAACCATGGTCAAGACCTTTGACAGTAAAATAAATATCAGAGTTCTGGCTATCGAACAGTTCCCTGACATGCAACTAAATACAAAGTCTGGTCATTATGTACATGTCACTAAATGTTTAATTCCATGGAAGTACAATATGCAAGCAATGTCTTTTGACTTCACCCCAGACTTCTGGTTTACAAACTCAGTCACAAAATGGTGTGATTAGATATATACTATTTTCATTAAAAACCAATTAAATAGTGCACAAATTGTTTTACTGACAACACTATGTCAGTGCCATCATTTATGCACAAGAAGTGGGAACAAAATATTTTAGGTGGTCATTGGTGCCATGTTGGGGTCTGTGTACCATTTTCATTTTGAATCAGCTATGCGCGTACACTACTATGTCCTGAATCAGCTATGCATGTACACAACTATATCCTGAATCAGCTATGCATGTACACTACTATGACCTGAATCAGCTATGCATGTACACTACTATGACCTGAATCAGCTATGCATGCATACTACTATGACCTGAATCAGCTATCCATGTACACTACTATGTCCTGAATCAGCTATGCATGTACACTACTATGACCTGAATCAGCTATGCATGTGTACTAATATGACCTAAATCAGCTATGCATGTACACTACTGTGACCTAAATCAGCTATGCATGTATACTACCTTGACCAGAACTAGCTATGCATGTATACTACTATGACTTAAATCAGCTATGTGTGTACGCTATTACTATGACCTGAATTGCTATGCGTGTATACTACTATGACCTAAATCAGCTATGCATGTAAACTACTGTAACCTAAATCAGCAATGCATGTACACTACTACGACCTGCATCAAATTCTCTTTAGTGGTTTTTTAGGTGTCAGTAGGAATTGTGAAAGAATGTTTCACGTGATGAGCAAAACGTCATAGCAAAAGCTCACTTGATCTGACAGGCAAATAAGCTAACAAGAGTCTCTCAAAGGGACATACACTCTACTGGCTGAAACAAAAACCCAGGAATCAAGTGGAGGTCTTTTCAATTTTCATTTTCATGTGTACTCTGTAAGATTTCTTGTACACAATTTTGACTAAGAAGTTAAGGCCCTGAACTCAAGATCAAAATGTTTTGGGTATGATTCACACCAGTGATCAGCTTGAATCATCAAAAGTATGCTTGGATGCTACCCATACAAAACTGTAACTCATTTAAAACATATATTAATAGCTAAATTTCTGACACATGTTGGGCTAATGTGAGGTCTGCAAATGCTGTAGCAACATCCTAAGGGGATTCAAGGTTAAAACAATTATTGATAATTGATTTGCCTGCACAGACTTGTTCCAGGAATAGGCTAATATAAAAACTTTGAACTAAGAAAAAACCAGCTTTAAGGTAAATTAATAATGACTAAAAGCTTTGCATAAGCCATTTAAGAAAAAATATTTTATCTGTATATTATCAAATTGTGATGCTGTTGACAACTAATTCTCAAGTGATCATAGCATACATGTTGTCCTTTAAAAATGAACAGTGACAGCTCCTTCAGTAGTGTAATTCACTAACTGCTTTACTTCAATATCAATTGTGGAAGTTAATCCTCTGTATAATCAATTAAAATTTCAAGAATCGTCACTGCCGTTGAAACAGTACCTAAAAAACCTGACAATAACTATGGTAAAGTGTTTTCGCTGATATAACTGAATTGATTCATATATTAAAATCAAAGTGTATGTCATTCATGAGGCTCTGGTTTGAGTAAAGACAGTAAATTGAAGCCATTTAAAACTGCTAATTAATCGTATCCATTTTCCTCTGTTTCATATGTTTTGATTGGTCAGTAATTTATTTGGTTAGTGCAGTATGCAGTCAAGCAGAAATAAATCATGAGCGCATGCAACAGTTGTCAATTACCACTAAAAAGTGTGATATTGGATATTAATAAATACATTGAGATGGCGAAATCAGTCATTCAGTATGCCTGGAGAGCATGAATGGCCAGATAAAGGTAAAGTGACTTTGGTATGAAAATAAGCACTTGCCTGAATTTTTTAGAATAGGACAGAAAGCATTTGTCTTTGACAAACAACTTAGAAAATTTAACTTGCCCAACTTTTGAAAATGAAATATTCCTAGATGTTGAGCTTGTATGATTTTGCAATATCGTCTTGTTCTTCACTTGCATGTCAAGGTGTCAGAACAACCAGCTTAGTAAAAGGATTGAACTATCATTATAGAATAAAATTAGTCTCATAAAAGAGTATCAGTCTCTGCCAGAGCACTATTTGAAGAATGTTAAAGAAAAATTTGGCATCAGAACATTATAAATTATACAGAGTATTTAAACATAATGGGTTATTGTTTATAATTCGAACGGACTTGACAGTAAAGTTATAAAAGTATCTCCTTCCTTAAATCTTTTTCTTGAGATGAGGAACGTATTTCTGTGTTGTGAAAACCAAGTTTATTCATGTCACCAGATGTGACTTTTTGAAGGATCATACATTATTCAACTTGGTTAATTTTTCATTAAATATTAAAACAAATAAATGGCTTTCTTAATTTGTGCACACAGATGTTCTCTCATAACTAAAGTTCTCTCCCTCTTCCTCTCATTCTCTCTCTCATCATATAAGCACTTATAAAAAGACATTGTTTTCACTTCTGTAAAATTCATTAACGGAAACAGCTCAAAATCAGAAATTAAATTTGGTCCCAAGTATTTTAGATTTTGAGTGGTTTCACTCTATTATACATACAGCAAAGACAATTTTGTACTTGAAGATAACTGCTGCTTAAATGTTAACTGCAAATATGGATAATGGGAAATATAGGGAACAGTTAAAATAAGATAATCCAACACACACATTTAAATACCCTTCTAACCGGAACCTCCAAGCTATCCTGGACTGAGATGACCTGGTTAATGGCTTATATGGTGTTAATACAGCTACCATTCACCATGCCGCTATGTTACGTAGCAGGTTAGCATGCAACAGAGGATGACTAAAAGCCAAAAGGTGCATAAAGGTTACAAGCAAGTAAAAGAGCCAGAATTGGGTTGAAAATAAATACAAGGCAGTTACACAACAATAGTCACATTACCTATGTAGGTTAGAAAGCCAACAAACACACTTACAACATGTGCTATTTGCTGTACATCTTGGACAGCATTCATAGTGAGACTAAAAGCCTTGACAACTATAATTAAAGTCATACAGGTTGTATCAGCGTTCAGAACTGACTATTTCAGTAATGGTTGTCATTTGTTAGAAATTGATTACACTGACCTTTACATGGCAATTATTCACTTTATTTGGATCCGCTTACATCCATATTCCCTTGGAAGGTCCTTATTTACATGCAAACACCCCAAGAAATTCTGATGACAAAATCTATGATAAGTAGACATTTTTAGAGGAGATTCACCTAAAAGTGTGATCCAGTAAAAACCAAATTGAAACCTACCAATTGTGGTGTCACAGTGAATGCAGCATACATTTAAAACAAATTTATACGACCATGTTATTTATTATGATAAACCTCGAATTCTCTTCTCTTGACCCCATTTAGTAACTGGCTTAGCTGATATATCAGGATGCACAACCCGTGGCCCGCTGGCTGGATCTGTCCAGTAAACGTGTTCCGTCTGACCCTCAGGGCAAATTAAACAACACAGAAATCTGGCCCATGAACAGTAATTATATTAAGGAAATTAGTGTTTGCTGCCCTCGAGTGGTCTTAGAAAATGCAATCTGGCCCTTGGCCGACAAAGGTTGTGCGCCCCTGGGCTATATTTATGAAAGTCCATAGAGATCAATATTTTTTGGGTAAGTTTTTGATGACATTTAAGACACAGAGCATTTAACATTCAGGACTAAATAGGCTTGGATTAATCTGTTTTAGTGATAAAGTTTAGAACAACAATTAAATTATAATTTAATGAGCAAATGCGATTACATGACCCATACGACAATTACTATAGACATGATCATGGTAAATATACAAAAAGCAACAAAATCACTGCACGAGATCAAAATAATGATACTGCTCTAGAATAAATAATAGAATCAACAAAATCCTGTTTTGTTCTATTAAATACTAAATAATAAAGTGCTGATCTAAATTCTAAGAATTCATTAACTGAATGATACAAAGAACTGAAAGATTCAGAGTCCTTCTTGATTAGAGATAATAATAATTAAAATTGTGGTTACTTATGGCATTATTATTGTCTTGATATTTGATTTAGTTTCATTCAGACATTGGACTTGAATAAAACTTTTTCATTACACTAAATATGTTAGAGCACGAAGAAAAGTTTATTGAGCACCAGACTATTTAAAATACATTGATGAAACAAACCCTGTCACCTTTGTAGCTATCACTGAATTCTAAGCTCAAAGAAAACAAAGTAATTATACTAATTTCTTGAATTACTGAAAAATTTAATTTTATTTTAATAAGCATTTTTAGTGAAAATAATTGACTAACACTATTCTAACTAATTCCCTTGGCTGGGACAGTTCAAAGCTGACACGCCTCCAACTCCATTGTCCAGCACATCCTAACTTCAATAACTGGTGCCATCAGTGGCTGAGTGGTTTAAAACCTCACCTTTACTGATCACTGCCGTCTCACTTATGTCCAAAACGTTCGAGTCTCAGAATCAGCTCATGTAGGTATATGAGAGAGTTTGCCAGTAGCTTCCCATGGATTGGTGGTTCTTGCCAGGGTTTTAACACGTTCTTCCTCCAATAGTTATACCAGCAAATATGAATAGCCTATCATGTGCTGAAAAATGATGTTAAGCCCTTGACAACAGCAAGTTTCATTAACTTGTGCCTCCAGTACTAAACAATATTCAATAGCCTAGTGCCATGGCCCTCTATTCATGTCAGGGGCCACCTGAATTCCAAGTTGAGATACCCTTCAGGCTTGTGGAAAAAATTATAATTTACGGAGAAAACTTAGATTATACTGATAAAAACGGGAAAGTTATTTTCAAAATTTTCAAAGAGTAGTAGATTATTAATATTACTCCCAATGTATGAAGATCGTCTGGGTATCGTACTTCTATCAAAGCTGTAAATTTTGTGTACAAAGTGAAGCATATGACCTATGAATTGGGAACAGGTTGCCTTTGTTACCTATAATTAGAGCTCACTTGGCTTTGACACAGACATGATTTATCATAAGTAGAATAAAATACCATTCTGGATGTTATCCGCATTACAGACCCAGTCTAGTGGAAACCAAAATTGTTCAAGCGGTCATTGCAATCAGTGCAATGATGTGGCTCAGTAAGGTGATTAAGGCTACCATGTATACATAACAAACTGTCAACTGATTTATTTTTGTAATCTGAAACATTTAGGTGAATATTGAAATATTTAATAGATATTATAAGTAATATAGGATCAAAAGTAACCCGAAGTGCTGTTTGAATCTTTACTTCAAATTCGGTCATCCTTTGGCAAAAATGAGATAAAAAGGAAAAAACGCATAGAAATGATTTCCGCAGAAAGACCTGAATAAGTATTTTATATTTTTTATGGTGTTGTTTAATTGATATTGGTTTATTCAACTTCAAAATGTTCCAAGTTAAAGTTTAATGAATATTAATTAAGCTGTCACTTGCTTACACTTACACTAGTATTGCAACACTAGTTAAACATATTAAGTAGCATCTAAGAGCAACATCAAAAGTATAAAGAAAAACTATAAAGCAAAACAGATCTGAGATACTAATGAACATAAACACTACTGATCCGACGAGTAAGGACACTGATAGAGCAATTAGACAATGTCTCGCCTCAAGACCTGGAGTGAAACATTGTCTTACATGAAATAACTTGAGATCTGATTAAGCATACAAGTCACTTTTGATTTTGCTTTCATCTTTCATATTTGAAATACTGCAATTGCAACATTATGACAAACAGTAGAAACAAAACAGGGCAACTTTGGGCATATGAAAATTAGAATTAGGTCAGGGTTTCTGACTTTTTGAAGTCACAAGAATTGGGTCTATATCTAAAAAATCTGTGAGCACTGGTTTTCCACTGCTTTAGTTGACTAATACAGAGATTGGACTCCTTTACCTAACTAAATCAACATTTGTTTAAGCAAACATTGTGCCTGTCATGGCCTTGGTTGACGAACTCCATGTGTAATATGGCCCTTGTGGAGTAAAATCAAGTCCCTTCACTAGGCATGTTCCAGGCACACATTTAGCTGACAAACCTTATGCATGGAATGACTTTTGATAAGTAATCCCAATTTTAGTTGGCTAATTCATTGTCTGGAACTACCCTTAGCAAACTAACCCGTTGACCATGATCCAAGTTGACAAACAGTACATGTTAGCTAGCAATATCCTAGGTACATAAAATGTATGTATGTATGTATGTATGTATGTATGTATGTATGTTGACTAATTGGGATTTTATGACACCAGCACTGTAAGGATATATAGTGCCATAGAAATGGATATATGATAGTTGATTTGTGTATGAAATGTTCACAATCATCGAGCGATAAAAAGCAATGGTGAGGCTTTGGTTGTGTTTGGTATCTGATGGCAGAGCAACACAGGTAGGTTATTTAGTGCTGAGCTAATTGGAGTAAATTGCCTGCCCAAGTACACCCCACAGGAGTTGACCCTAGTGTTCAAACATTGCACTTCACTGGGCCATGAGTCTGGCATACTAACCACTGAACCATCATTTCTCCAAGGTGGTGAAGATTATGCACACATGTATGTATGTATGTATGTATGCATGTATGTATGTATGTATGTATGTAGCATTTTATGGCACCTTAGCACAATAGTGTATGTTATAAATAGAAGAAAAACTTGAAAACTCAAAATGAATTGCAAATATTTTAGAAAGATAAATTTCATTGCAGTAGCATAAATAAGGCATATACACAACCTCTCTGAAACAAATATTTTATATAAGTACACTTGGAAGGACAAATATTGAGAGATAAAAACAAAAACATGAACATGCACAACATGCTTTCCAAGAAAAACACTTGTTTCAGCATTGGAGTTACGAGGTAAAGAAACATGCATGATGGCACATGTAAACAATGCAATATGCACAGATAACAAAACTGGAAATTTAAAAGAGATATACAAAACAAACAAAACTTCACACTGCATATTTAATAAGTATAGTTTCAATTTAATAAGCTATCTTTACCATATATTTGTTTCACCAGAATTTAGGAATTTATTTAATATAACAGTTCGCAAAGACGCAAATCCATTAGTTTACAACAAAGTGAAGGATAACATTTATTGGGTTTACATGCATGGTTTTTATTTTATGCTGATGGTGGATCTGCATCATTGGAAAAACTTGAAAGACCTTCATACCTGGAAGATATCTGACAACTGTGGCTGAAATTGGTAGGAGCTGTTTATAAATAAATAAAAAAATTGCAGTTGTACAAACACTTGCAAAATTTTTTTTGAAACTGTTTGGGGAATGAAAATTGATTTTTATTAAATAAACTCCAGTATCAACTCCCCTTCCACATTTAATGGTTGATTCCTAATAGATAAATTATACACCTTTTCTGCCAACTGCCTAAAGAAACAGACAACTTCAAAGACAAATTGAAGACTTTTTATGACGAATGGTATTTAGAAACATGAGCATGTATGAGAAAAACAATCATCAGACAAAAAGGTGACACACTTTTTTCTTGCGTTATCCACTCTCCAGCTGGCAAGGAAACTTTAGAGCATTCTACATGAACATCTATCCCTTCAGTGCTATGTCTCTCTGATATGTTTACATTGTTTCCCAAAAGGCGCTGGGTCAACGTTGTTTTTCCCACTCCATATTGCCCTACCACCATGACCCTGATGTTGTAAACCTTTTCCTTTCCCTCATTAAGGGCCATCTTGTACATCTGAAGGGATCTTGTATCCATTTTCAGCACCTCTGCTGGGATGACTGAATCTGAAACCAAATGATAATAACAGTTTTGATGAAGACAATTTATTAATTCATACATATACAAAAGGTCAAATTAGCAGATTTACAAAATATTTCAAAGCATTATTTTCATCTGAAAACTAAGCAAAGGAGTGTAATTTTGGTTCCAGTCTGTTTAAAGCAGAATCACTATGTATTAATGGAAGACATATGATCTTATTACACTAGCCTCAAAACACACACACACACACACACACACACACACACACACACATAAGGGGTGCAGAAATTTTGTTAAAATCAAGTTCTCCACAGCTAGTTAAAAAGTCGACTCGTCTGTACAAAAGACCCATTTGTCCTTATTTTCGTTGTTGACAAGAATAGTGGAGGATAGGACTGTTCAAATGTTAATTTTATTAAGCTTGTATCATTTAAATGGATGTAGTATGGATACGTGACATGTAAAATATACTAGATATTTTAACTCGTCTTATTTTTAGACTTGTAGAGTCAGGGTCTACAAATCTAGCAAGAATGCATTCTTGGTCTGTTACTGCTGAATCAGTACTAGCATCTGAAAGTATAAATATGACTTAGCTCAGGAGTTCATGAAAAAAATGCATGCAGTTCTGTTGATGTGATCAAGAAGATCAATTCCATTTTTGATTTGAACCACACAAAGAAATTCATATTCAGAAAAAAAATTATTTGCATTACTTTGGCATATGCTGTGTTAAGCAGTTTCTTGCAATGCTCAGTTTGACTCGTATTGTATTATATTGATTACTTTGTCAAGATCACCCACAACTTTTTCATCAGATGTGTAAATTTCATCATCAAATTTTAACTGACATGTGCTTTGCAGTGTGTGTGTGTGTGTGTCTGTGTGTTTGTGTGTTAACAGTGTGCAAGTCCTTGTGATAACTTGTCCTGCAAACAATCCTATGGTTTTGTCTGCTGTTGAGAGTATCTTATTTATTTTATAGTTTGTTCCACACATCTCGAAATTTATTACAACTGTAATTCAGCTAATTTTCAGGTCAGTGCCATTCAATATAGCTAAAAAGAATCTGCAAACTCCCTTTTTTGTTTTATCGTATTTCCCGTCATAGTCAAATTTAGTTTTAGTCCGTTTTGTTGACTTTTCATTCCACTTTCCATCGTTCGACCCAACTGTTATAAGAAAACGATCCTAACAGATGCATTCCCGGAAAAATTCATCGAAAAAAAGTCGCTCATAATGTTTTCAAGGAGTCCAGTCATTGGTTCAAAACAACAGATTCCTCTGGGAAGCCCTATTCTCCAGGCAAGGAAATTCGTTCTTACGTAATCATGAAAGCTATTGCTTAAACCAGTACTGTCTGCTTCCATTTTTTGTATCCATAAAAGCTACGGCTGGTTGAAGTCTCTATGATATGATAATAAATAATTTGATAATAAATTTGGTACCGATGTCTAGCCGAGGTATTTGGCTTTGTATGCCTATCCAAGTTTGCCTTACTAGATCATTTTTAATGTTTTTGTTTGATTACACATATCTTTACATGGTGATTATTCAATTTCTTTTGCTTGGTAGTCGATAAATATTCCTACTAAAATCATTATGGAAGAGTTCCAAGAAATAACAAATATAGTGGACATTTCCAAAACGGTGCCAATCAAGGTGTGATCCAGACCCCTCGACAAAATCAGGATTAAAAAATAAAGAAAAATTCCTGACAGCTTTGGACACTACGAACTAGGTGGCGTGATCTAGTGTAAACCGGATCGAGGAATGTCGCGTGCTATGACGTCACTAAGAAAGCCCCGCCTACTAGAAAAAACGTGGAATACCCTACACGAACTTAAGTTTTGTAGCCAGAAGCCATTGTCAAAGCCCATAGCAATTGATAAATTTCGAGTCAAAATTTTCTGATGATAACTAAGATGTACATCACTTAGCAAAAAGTAATTAATATAGACTTTGTTACAACTGTATTAGTTAGAAATTTTAAATTACATCAGTATTAAATCTTAAAATAACAAATAATATTTAAAATCAATACACGACGACGATGAAGTACACACAGAAATGAAAATGTAATTATTTGTTCCATTTTGAATTAATTTAATTCATGTAATTTTTTTTAGTTGACATCTTTAAACTTGTTTGGCTTCATAATAAAGTTGTAATTGTTCATTTATAGCATTTTTATGTTTTGAATGGTGAATATAAATCATGTAAATAAATGAAGTATCTAGTTTTCGTTGTCGTGTGATGTAAAAGTAGATGTAAAATAAAATAGAATTACCTGGTTGATGTGAATACTCCACTCTGTATACTGTTATCACATTACTGTGCCAGCTTGTGGTGTATAGAACTCCATGCTGGTCATCATAGAATACTCCATAGAGACTTGATGACACTGTGTGTATGGTCACTAGTTGATCGCTGTCTGTCAGCTGATGAATGATGTTAGAGTTCCTGTCACTCACGAAAACTGAATCCCTGTCAGCCATTATTGTCCACGGTGATTTTAATTCCTGGTGTTGATACAGAAACTTGTGTGTGTGTGGATTAAAAATATCATATGCATACACACCTCTAGTAGTGGAGTGTATAGTCCAACACGAGATGTAAGCTGTGTTGTCTTTTATGGCCAAGTGAGTCCAGTCCCCTTTACAGATGTTATGAGTTGAGTCAAGACGTCCATCTGTAATCGATACAACGCCCCAACACAACATGCCGTATTTCACACCGCTGACAACGAGTTTGTCTGAATTCAATTTTGCCACTGAATGACACCCAAAAAATCCTGTACTTACATCTAATGTTTTGACCAGTTTTACGTCATCTACAGATTTAAATGACAGGATTACAATCCTCCTGTCATACAGACACACAGCGACTTCCGTCTTGCTAATCAGACAGACATCCATGGGATTGGACTCCAGTCTGTGTGATGTAGACAGCAGTTTGCCGTCACGACGACTGTAAAGCTGGAGATTATACTCATTGTAGTCTATGACTAAAAACGTGTCTTCTGTCACCACAACGCCTGTGTAGGCGGGTTTACTGCCGGCTGTGGATAAAAAAGGAACGTACATCAGAATACGGAATAAACAAAATACAGACATATATACTTTTAGTAAACAATGCAAAATAAACTTATACACATCTATATCTCTATTTCTGACCTAAAACAGTGGTCTAGTGTCATAATTTTAGCCACCACCACCACTATCGTAATAGTCGTATTATTTGTATTATTATTAATATTATAGATCGTTACACAAAATACCTAATTCATGTCACACGAAGTATTTAACATGAATTAGTTACTTTTAGCTACAATGAATAATGATAACCTGAATATTTACCGATTTACAGATAGGAAAATTTAGGTATGATATGTGGAACGAATTATAAACAATACATTTGAGTCTAAAATGATAAGCATTACCTTGCTCAGAATAAAGTAGGACTAAAGTGTTAGCTGTGATTTTACATGAATTTCAAGCAACTCCTGATAATTACCATATGTAATCTATGGCCAAGTATCAATACAAACTACATGAGGTGATAGCCCAGAGTCTAGTCTCACCCTAAAAAAATACTTATCCCACTCCTATTCTGATGGACTTTGTTTTCCCTGCATCATAACTTGGAAACTATTGAGATCCTCACCATATAACCATACTCAGCATATACGCCTACTGTGCATAGAGAAACAAATTAATATATGCAAACGAAATAGCCCATATCCCAGTAGATTTAGCCCATGGGTCATTGCTTGGAAATTACCACGGTCCTCACCTTATAACTATGTACAACTGACATATTTGTTGGGTATGAAAAGACAAAATCACATACACAACTGATATTTGCCTCTAAGGCAGTCATTATCAATAGGATCGAGGTCCTACCCAAATTAGGGTCAAACTTCAGGTTTTCAGTCAAAATGGGAAGACATGGATATAAATGTTTAACATACACAGAATTCAAGCTGTTGATTGTTTTTATAATATTAGCATACTTTCCGGTTTGAGTGTAGCCACATACGGATTTTTGAAAAAATACGTCAGCAAGGATATAAAAATTGATCAATGAAATGACTAAAATTGATGTACGAAATGACTACGTTTTTATGTTTTGTATATCCATGAAGCTTTTCATTTTTAAAATCGGTATGGGGTACGAACAAACAAAAGAGTATACGTAAAATTATGAAATCATGCACAAAAAATGACAGTAAATTTAAATTATATTTTCTTTTTTCAAAAACCAGTGAGAAATTACGTAGAGGATAGAATGCTTGACGAATGAAAAATTAATTCTACGGAAAAAGAGAAAAAAAAAATGGTAAACTTTTACTTTGAAATATAAAGCATTTACGTCAATATTTTTAGACGAAAATAAAACTCACATTACAGTGGAAATACAAACCAGAGAGAAACAATCATCGCTCAGTACAGGCACTCGTTTATGTCAGTAAAAATTAACAGTTGTTGAAAACACCTATTCACTTTATAAAAGCTAGTACAATGGGAGTGGGTGTTGCCCGTATTTTTCTTTTTTACTGACGGAAACAAGAAGCCATATCAGTACCCATAGAACTTAAAATAATATTTTTAAAAAATAAACGTTTAAGAGATAGACTATGTCTTGCTGCAATATATGCCAATGATGATCAACATTACAAGTATGTATTACCCTGACTACTTCAAAGAAAAGCCCCGTTTGCATGTAAACTTTTGCATTCTCCATTCCTGTCTGTCGTCTGCTACAAAATCCAGCTACACATTCCAGACAGCGCGCGCTTGGCACATTAATACACTACGAGATTCACTGGAACCTCCGGCCCGTCTATTACATTAAATTCATAACCAATAACCCGACTAGTTGTCGGCTTAGCCTGGTTTCCATGTATTTAGCCACCACTAATTTTATGTACAAGTACGATAGGAGACCAGTATATGTAGCTACAGACGCTATTTTAAAAAATGGCGCAGACAGTTTTTGATTATGTTTCCACTATTCTGTAACTTGAATATTTAAAGAAGATTACCAGAGCAATAGGGCTGTAATTGGTACGTTCCAAGTTTAAGTTTGTTGATACAGTTTCAACAAAAATTAAATTTAGCTTGCCCATTTTTTCTCCTTTAGATTATGAATAATGAAACCTCTGCATTGCTTTTTATGCATAGAATGCTCTAGTTGCACCCTGAATATAAAGTGATTAGCAGTTTATGTGATCGTGGCTTGATTTGTCCTCTGTTTCGAATTTACTTACTACGTAGGATTAGTTTCTCATAGCCTTTGCTTTGCACGTATTTGCATGTACTAAATGCTTTTAGCAATTTAGTGACTAGGCTGAATGCAACGAAGGTGCAATGTTCTGATAAATAACCGAGCTCAAGGCGCGGCTAAATTGTTCCCTTTTACAACCCTTACCTATACTATACTGTGAATTCGTTTGGTTTTTATTCCAAGGAAGCTATTCAATCTTGTCCGAATTAAAGCAATTAAAGTATTTTCATATTTGTTGAATTTCACGCGCATATTTATAAGTTTTAATCACGACCTCCAAATGGGCAGCACTTTATCACCGATTACCCCCACCCACCTGAACTGTCCTGTGAATTAAATTCACGTTCTACCATGTCTTCCGGTTACACGTGTTCTACACACTCATGCCCAATTGCATTTTAAGAAAAGAAACTTTTCGGCTTTCTTTATACCTTTGGCATCATTAGCTTTATTTAATGTCTGTGAGTGGACATCACATTATATTTAAAAAATCCTCCTTATGACCACTGGGAACTTTGAGATCATCATATTTTGTATTCAATCCAGTCATGCCCAGCAATATTAAGTAAAACTACTGTTATTTGTCATAATGTACATGCATGCTATGAACACGTTTACTTGGTTTGTGCAAGCAGGCAGCACCATCATTAGGTAATGCAAGTCCCACTCATCCATTATTTCCTTTTAATAGTTTTGGTTTCCAAACGTAGATTGAACCCAGTTATAGGAATATTTATTTAAGAAAGTTATTTCTTGTATTTTGTCGGTTTTCCTGCACAGAATGATAATCTGTGATAGCAAAGTATGTGTTGGTAACACTTTAAATGATATTAATAACCCCATTCTTACATTTTGTTCTTTGTATTCATTATATGTTTTGTAATCAGAAAATATAAATTAACTGAAGCTCATTATGTCTGACTATTCTTACGTGAAAAATGTTTCTCATTATTTATTTTATTAACAGTATGATGAATTGTCTTCAGCATTTGTCAGTGAACAGCATAGTATATAGGTTTGACACATCATAACTATTTTGTATCCTAATTTCAAACCATCCTTTTTGTGGACCAGGTATTCAAACCTATGTTGTCATACCAAGGGATGGCCCCAGGTGGCTGAGTGGTCAAGAGTGTACTCCATTGCCATCTCATATACGTCCATGTGGGTTTCAATCTCGGGTTCAGCCATTGTGGGTATGTGAGACAGCATGCCATTAGCTTCCTGTGGGTTGGTGGTTCTTATCACAGTTTTCCATTGTTCATCCTCTACCAGTCATAATGATCAACATGTACAGTCTATCATATGATGAAAAATATTGGTAAACCCACATCTCACTGAAGAAAATTTAAGAGTTTGTGACTCTCATTTTATTTATTCTACGGGACTAAATTTCTCGATAGCTTAGCAAAAAATACTAATTTTTCAAGAATCTCACCCTCCCCAATCTCAAGTCCATACTGTTTTAAAATTAACTAACAGTTCCAGATAACATGTTATAAACAGAATTCTGTTGCCAACCATAATCAAACATAGGAACATGCTACTTGCATACAGCTTTCTTTTTCTTATTCTTGGACTAGTGGATACAATGTTTTTCCCCTCTTCCCCCCCCCCCCCCGCAATCTAATCATTGAAGTTTATTGAACATACTACCATTTATCATAGCAATCCTTCCTTTCCAATAAATATGTAACATGCTTGTTATAAGTACTTATTATGCCTATCAAAGGGAGATACATTTTTGCTAATTTTGATACATTGACATTGCAGAATTGTGTATCTGCTTTTTGATGCAAATGTCTTTTTTCTCCATAATATAAACAGATAATTTCGCTAAGTAGTACAGCAGTCCTATTAGTGTAAACCAGGTTAACAGTTAACACTGTTGAAGACCATTTGGTCAATTAAAGAATTAATCTTACTATATTTTTTATTACCTAATTGTACAATACAAAGTAATTCATACAGCATTATAGACCTTTTGCCATATATGGTATTTATTTTTTTTATTTTTTTTTTTGTTATTTTATAGGTCTGTATATGTTTTTACTTTCTATTCGTTCTTTTCTTGGATCTTTTGTCCAAAATGTAAATTTGCAGTTAATTTTAAGTGAGATACTGTACCAACAAAAACAGAAAAAGAAAAATATATAGCCAAACCAGGCATGATCAGATATTTAGACATATTGAGTAGGTCCTAAGATCTGTTTAGCCTCAGGTGACTCTATTCCCGTTTTAAGTTTGCATACCAATTTAAAACTTAGAATGAGACTTTTTTCTAAATACTGAATTTTTTAATCAACAGTCACTTATGTGATACAAATAGAATGTAGTAAGCATATTTTTTTTATGATACATAGATGACCTAAATAGGTTGTCATGACATTACAATTTGTACACCAGACTTGGGTTCAATTACAATGTAATTGGAATAACTGAGTAATTAATTAAAATTACACTATTTGTAATTGTAATTGAATTATCACTGATATTTTATAATTATAATTGTCATTGAATGTCTAGATTTGTGTAATTGCTCAATTACAAGTCAATTACAGAAGCAAAGATATTTGTGTCTTTTTTAATTCCAAACAAATTATACAAATTACAAAAGTATACATATTTATTTTAACTGCCAGGTATTAGGCTAATAATGTACGGATTAATATAGAATAAGCAATACAGATAAGTTTTAGAAAGAAAACTGTGTACATAAATTATTTTACTTAGTCTACTGTGGGAGTCAGACTTGGGTTCAATTACAACATAAATGGTGTAATTGAGCAATTAATTACAATTACACTTTATTTGAAATTGTAATTATAAATGAAAATCACCTGTATGATGCAATTGTAATTGAACAGTCATAACTTTTAGTAATGAAATTGTGGGTGTGATTTGGATTTTTAACGTAGCATTAAAATTTTTCAGTCTTATCGCTATGATGTCTGCAGTGTGGCAGTTTATAGTGATGTCTAGCACTGGGGCATCATGCCGCAGACATGTATAATAATACAAGGAAGGGCACTTCTCTACTTTCTTGCGCGACCTATTTAAAAATCAACGATGATATTTCAAGCTAGATTTCGATTTTCACTTAGCGTAATAAATTTGGTACCAATGGAGAGCATAAATCATGTCTCCTGCTCATAAGACATCTTTCAAAACACTTTCAAACTGTATAATAAAAATATAGCTTCAGTTAACAGTTCAGGCATTCGACTCTATATGCCTGTACAAAGTTTTGCTTACTATTATACCTTAAAGGAATGACAGACCATTTCCCCATGCTACCGCTCGACATTGCCATGATCGCGCCCGCTTAATATACAAGGGCACATTCGCTAAATGGAATACTGCCCTCTCATTAGACAAAGAAAAAGCACGTACTGCATCTAAATACAATTTATTTTTGTTTTATGTTAAAGTACATAAATGGCTATTCGTTAAATTAGAAACACAGATACAAGCCCCTGGGTTCCTCGTTAGACCTCCGTATAATTTCCTTATTTTCTATTTATAATATGTACATATTTTCCATCTATAAAATGTACATTAATCAGTTCCAAGAAAACAGACGGGTTCTTTGAATGTGAAACAACGTTGTCTCAGATTCGTTCTATTTTGATATCACATACGTAGCAGTCCAGTCTGAATTGAAAATAAATGGAGCCAGATATCGTGTCTGCGTGTGTGTGTGTGTGTGTGTGTGTGTGTGTGTGATTTGGATTTTTAACGTAGCTTTAACAATTTTCAGTGATATCGCTATGATGTTTGCAGTGTGGCAGTTTATAGTGATGTCTAGCACGGGGACATGCCGCAGACATGTAGCATGATGTCCCATTCAGTCACATTATCCCGACACCAGGCCGAACAGTCCTAACACTGACCTTTTAATGTTGAGCACCAAGCGAGGCAGCTGTTAGTACCATTTTTGTAAGTCTTTGGTATGACTCTGCTGGGGTTTGAACGTACGACCTTTTGCATCTGAGGCGGACACTCTAACCACTTAGGCCATTGGAGCGGTCAATTGAATTCTAATTGACATCTGCCCGCACATTGTAATTTGTAATTGTAATTGAACCCAAGTCTGTTTTACACATTTAGAACATTTTAAATTTGGCTTTGCTTTTAAAAAAACAACTGTTAGCTCCATTTAGAAACAACTACCGTACTTGATGCAGACAAGGTATACATGTTGATATGCATATGTAGATTATTTCTTTATATTTCGTCTTATTATAGCAGTGTTTCACATACTTTACATCTCAGCACAAAATGTTTCCCTTTCACCTGTAAAGTCAGGGATTTGCATGCCACAACGCTAATAGCATTCCCTTTACCATGCTAGTTTTTTTTTTTCTTTCCCTGAATCAAGTATCAATAAAGCAGAATCACATCATCATGGTGGATATGGTAGAGACATGTTTTGTATTCCAAAAAGAAAATCCCTTGAATATGACCAGAGTGGAAGTACCGTGCAAGTAATGCTCTGCCAATGTATGTATTCCAAAACATCCAAACATCCATCTGGCTTGTACATTTAATCACTTTGCAAAAATGCATGTGCAATCACTCAAAGAAATATTTGTCTCCTTTACCTTAAGCTGGTAACAGTAACCCCATGTTCATAAACCTTTGGCTATGTATAAATATCTTTTGGTGGGAAACTTTGTTATAAGATTATGTTTTGAAAACTTAAGATTGCATTGACTTTTCATGCCGATGTGACTTTGCAAGGTTTGAATAGAGTGCTGAGTCACTGTAATGTGCTCCACCTTCCCAGGCAATACAACTGTACCTTCACTAGAGTCTACATTTCATGTGCCATGCTTGTCTATATTTTGGTGTTATCTATACTACATAAAGGTAGCCCAATGTCTCTTTACAGTCTGAGATATCTATAAATACAAGTCAATCACTTTGACCTACTTTTCCTAATTTGTGATTATTTAAAAGTACCATTGTTTGTTAGTTTAACTTCGGAGATGATTTCTCTATTAGGGTATGAAATAAAATGTTTAAGCATTCATCTTTAAATCAACATCACAATAATTCATGCAGATTACATTTAGTAACTTGCACTGTTAGATCTGTACTTTGGAGATCATTGAAGATTGCATATTAAGGAAATTTAATGAATGGGTGCATGTAGTGGAGCACATATCATGCCAAGAATAAGTCAGTGACATACTTTGCCCACTTGCTAGGATTATCAATGTCTGTTGTATCAAGTGTTCCTGAGCTGCATACCCTTCTTAACACATTCCTTTAGTAAAACAGTGAAAACAGAAAATGATGCAGTATTAGATCTAAAGTTTCACATATCATATACTCCAATAAATTCATTTGATTTATATCAGGACATAGAAATTCGGAAATTGATCGCAAATCGTCCATTTTGTTTACATTAGATATAAAGACCATTTTGTTCTCGGAAAGGTCAAAGTTGACAAATGCTCGTACTGGTCGTAAGAGTGCAACAGAATACCAGTCTACTTCTAGGCTCAGATGCTCTTTATTGTGACGTCATCAGTATGCAGTGACGTGTGCAGAGTTCAACCTTTTAACATAGAACTGTGTTCCATCGCCGTAAGAAAAAGTTCCTGGCTTATTCAACTACCGAATTTTGAAAAATCTCGCCATTCTGAAATAAAACCACCGTATAAACTAACTGCGATCTATATTAAGTGTGCTGCATTAATCAAAAGTTGTGATTTATTCACTGACATTTTACCACCTAATTTACAGCATTACTGTCCAATGATGAGTTTACTCAAGTGCAATCCAAGGCCAAGGTCATGGGTTTATCAAGTGTAACGTACACTGTTTATTCCTAGGTTGAATAATAACAGATAAATCGATCTATAGATTTACGAGTGGGTTTCAAAATAATGATAGAGGAAAGTTTCAAACAAACGTTATCATCATCGTCATCATAATCATCATCAAATCATTTATCAACATAATCGTTTTAAACAGCAGTATCGAATGGTTATCATCATCCTCGTTGTTAATATCGTCATGTACAATGCTCGTTGATTCCATTATTTCTGTAATGTTGTTGTCATGATTACGGTGTGTTAATGTTGAGGATTATTCCTGTTGATTTTCTAGCCGATGTTGTTGTTGTTGTTGTTATGCTTATCCTTCCTATGTTTTCCTTTGTTTGGGGGTGGGGTTGATTTTCTTCTGTTAGCTGAAGCTATATTTTTATTATAAAGTTAGAAAGTGTTTTTGAGGGATGCCTTATGAGTAGAAGACATGATTTATGCTCTCCACTGTTTGAAGTATCAAGCATATGCGTCAAAACCAATGTTCTACTTCTCTTTCTTCTTCATTATATCAATCACATTTGTTAGTCTCCAAAAATGATACTTGCAGCAAATTAAAGGCCAGTATACTTTCTAACGCACTAACGTTTCTAAAGGGATAAGTTGGTAAAACGCGAAAGATTTGCTTACGCTTTAAACTTAAAAAAATATTGTGTACATAAGGTTGTGTTGATTTATTAAACCCTGGATGATGGCATTATTTATGTGGCTACATAACGTAATGGTTCGTACAGGACAACACTTGGATCCTCCATACAACAAGTTTCCATAATTTACGATTTTGCTGTTGAGTACGTTTTCTTTTTTTCCCCCTTTTTCTCATTTTTTTAAAATTTTTTTTAACAGAGTGTGAATTTTTTTCCTTCTTTCCTTATTTGTTTCAGTTCAGAATCAAAGTATTAGAATTTTTCCCGTAATTATCGTACTTTACATATAGGAGTATTTCCTTGGGACTTTTTGGGTGGGGAGGGTTATTGTTTCCCCCCCCCACTCAGTGACACACACACACACACACACACACACACACACACACAAAAACACACACACATACACACACACACACACACACACACACACACACACATATATATATATATATATATATATATATATATATATATATATATATATATATATATATATATGCAGTTTAAAAATTTCGTTGAATATTGGTCTTGTCTTTTCCTTGTACTAGTTACAACTTCTCTACGTTTTATTTTAATTTCCCACTGACATCATATACTTCACGTTTTTATTTAGTTATATTTCCATCCATGTCAATACTTGAAGACACAAAAGAATGATGTAAAGTATAAATAAATGAATACATATATAGATAAATTAAGAAAGATTTTCATGTTTTTCATTCTTGGCCTGATGATGAAAAGAATATCTTGCTGGTTAATTTTGTTTTTATAAAAAAATATAGATTGATCAGTTGAAATGTAATTGGTCCAGTTACGCTGGTACGGTTATTAGGTTCTCTTTTCCTTGTTTGTTTATAGCAATTAATCGAATTTATGATATTTTATTTTAAGATATCATAAACTGAATGTGTATTTTGTATTTGAATTTATGATATCGCGCATTAAAAACAATTTCGATACCACAAATTTGAATTATATATATATATATATATATATATATATATATATATATATATAGTCGTAACTTTTCGATATCATAAATTGAATATATAATATCATATTATGAATATAAGGTGTTATAAATTCCTCTACATTATTTTATATCAAATGTTTTCTGTAATAATGACAGCTGTAATATTCATAACTACACTTATCCTACTACTAATAATTACACTTATTTATTTTCTGACATGTGTAACCATAGCAGTTTCATACAGACAGAGCAGAATAACCTATTTCTTTGATTTAAAGGTGATCAACGTCATCATTTGAATTTTGATATTGAACGGATCGTCCATGGAAGCTCTATGGAAAATGCAATTCCCAAAATATATTCATCTAAATATTTGTCCCCACCCAGCACCACACTAGGTATTAAGCTAAGATTGGGAATGAATGTGACTAAAATTGACAATCCGTGCCATGTTAATATTTTTAAAATATACGGTCTTTTTGTCGTGAGTTTTAATCCATAGGCAAATCTGAAATGGATAGGAATTGTTTGGAATTTCTCTACTCAAAATTTTCTCGAATCCACCAATGTTTTAAAAAAGGCTCGATTTCCTAGATAATTTAAAATTTTTAAAAAGGTGTAAAACTTCTTCATTTTCTACAGGAGCTAAGTATCGAGTTTAACATTCAGAGTATCAAGTTGTACTGTGCATTTGTTCGCAAGTGTGGATGGGATAGGAGTGTGGCCAGAAATAGATATGTTATGAAACAACATTCAAGGGAATAAAAAATGTCGATTTGTCAGTTTCCTACACAAAAGATGTCATGCAATGTTTTAGAAAACAATGTTGGTTTGCATATTACATTCAGTGATGATAATATTGAAATAAAAAAATTTACACTGATAGCAAAATTGTCAACATTGAAATAAGCAATGTCAATCCTAACAGCAAGATTGCTAACATTGAAATAAACGACGTCAACCCTGATAGCAAGATTGTCCACATTGAACTCAGCAACGTCAACCCTGATAGCAAGATTGCTAACATTGAAATAAGTAATGTCAACTCTGATACAATGATTGTCAACATTGAAATAAGCAGCGTCAACCCAGAAAGCAAGATTGCTACCATTGAAATAAGCAACCTCAACCCTGATAGCAAGTTTGTCAACATTGAAACCAGCAACGTCAACACTGATAGCAAGATTGCTAACATTGAAATAAGTAACGTCAATTCTGACACAATGATTGTCAACATTGAAATAACTAACGTCAACTCTGATACAATGATTGTAAACATTGAAATAAGCAACGCCAAACCTGATAGCAATATTGCTAACATTGAAATAAGCAACGCCAAACCTGATAGCAAGATTCCTAACATTGAAATAAGCAACGCCAAACCTGATAGCAAGATTGTTAACATTGAAATAAGCAACGCCAACCCTGATAGCAAGATTCCTAACATTGAAATAAGCAACGCCAAACCTGATAGCAAGATTCCTAACATTGAAATAAGCAACGCCAAACCTGATAGCAAGATTGCTAACATTGAAATAAGCAACGCCAAACCTGATAGCAAGATTGCTAACATTGAAATAAGCAACGCCAAACCTGATAGCAATATTGCTAACATTGAAATAAGCAACGCCAAACCTGATAGCAAGATTGCTAACATTGAAATAAGCAACGCCAAACCTGATAGCAAGATTGTTAACATTGAAATAAGCAACGCCAAACCTAATAGCAATATTGTCAACATTGAAATAAGCAACGCCAAACCTGATAGCAAGATTGCTAACATTGAAATAAGCAACGCCAAACCTGATAGCAATATTGCTAACATTGAAATAAGCAACGCCAAACCTGATAGCAAGATTGCTAACATTGAAATAAACAACGCCAAACCTGATAGCAAGATTGTCAACATTGAAATAAGCAACGCCAAACCTGATAGCAATATTGTCAACATTGAAATAAGCAACGCCAAACCTGATAGCAATATTGCTAACATTGAAATAACTAACGTTAACTCTGATACAATGATTGTCAACATTGAAATAAGCAAAGTCAACCCTGTTAGCAAGATTGCTAACATTGAAATCAGCAACGCCAACCTTGATAGCAAGATTGCTAACATTGAAATAAGCAACGCCAAACCTGATAGCAATATTGCTAACATTGAAATAAGCAACGTCAACTCTGATACAATGATTGTCAACATTGAAATAACTAACGTCAACTCTGATACAGTGATTGTCAACATTGAAATAACTAACGTCAACTCTGATACAGTGATTGTCAACATTGAAATAAGCAACGCCAACCCTGATAGCAATATTGTCAACATTGAAATAAGCAACGCCAACCCTGATAGCAAGATTGCTAACATTGAAATAAGCAGCGCCAAACCTGATAGCAAGATTGCTAACATTGAAATAACTAACGTTAACTCTGATACAATGATTGTCAACATTGAAATAAGCAACGTCAACCCTGATAGCAAGATTGCTAACATTGAAATCAGCAACGCCAACCTTGATAGCAAGATTGCTAACATTGAAATAAGCAACGCCAAACCTGATAGCAATGTTGCTAACATTGAAATAACTAACGTCAACTCTGATACAATGATTGTCAACATTGAAATAACTAACGTCAACTCTGATACAGTGATTGTCAACATCGAAATAACCAACGCCAACCCTGATAGCAATATTGCTAACATTGAAATAAGCAACGCCACACCTGACAGCAATATTGTCAACATTGAAATAAGCAAAGCCAACCCTGATAGCAAGATTGATACCATTGAAATAAGTAACGTCAACTCTGATACAATGATTGTCAACATTGAAATAACCAACGCCAACCCTGATAGCAAGATTTCTAACATTGAAATAAGCAACGCCAAACCTGATAGCAATATTGCTAACATTGAAATAAGCAACGTTAGTCTAGACAGAAAGATTGCTAACGTAGAAATAAGGCATACTAGGCGAAAGTCTGCAACGTACACACGTTGGCAGTGAAAAATATGTTCCAGCAGCGAATAGACTTGTCGCATCTGACGTCACGCCAACAAACCCAATTGGAACGTTACATGATTGGATAGATGGGGTGGGGTGGGTAAACTACGCCACTGTATTTGGTCGAATCAGGAAACAATAACACAGACAAATTTAGTTGGGTTTTTTTTTTTTTGTTTTTTTTGAGAGCTGAAATAAAGAGTATACCTATCTGGTTTTGAGTTTGTATTTCCAACATTCCGACACAAAATAATATCGTGTTCCTGAAGAATATATTCGTAATTTCTCTCTTCTCAAAATAATCGCTACTGAAAATTTATCTTTCTTTCATAAAAGATCGCACTATTATAGTTATTTTGTCGTCATTAGAAAAAAAGTTAAATTTACAGATGATGAAAGTTAGACTTAGTAGATGCAAAATACGCCGTCAACTAAAGCACATTTTTGTTCTTGTTGTGTTTTTTGTTATTGTTTTCTTCTGAAAACATTGTTTGAAACTATAGTAGCTTCCTACGATATCTCGGCTTCTTTGGTATAGCGGTATTTGAGGTTGTCGGTAAGTTTGTGCATATCGTCTGCTTACCTTATATACACTGGATGACCATAAGTTACTAGTTCTGCATCACCAGATTTATTTCTGGAAAATGTCGGAACTGCTGGCAAGTGCACTATTTAAAAAAAGGCACCCATGAATTCGTGTCGTGTGCGCATTTATTCATCGTCACTGGCTCGTATCGTTGCTTACAATTTTGCTGTCATACATGTTCTGTATAATAATACAAGGAAGGGCACTTCTCTACTTTCTTGCGCGACCTATTTAAAAATCAACGATGATATTTCAAGCTAGATTTCGATTTTCACTTAGCGTAATAAATTTGGTACCAATGGAGAGCATAAATCATGTCTCCTGCTCATAAGACATCTTTCAAAACACTTTCAAACTGTATAATAAAAATATAGCTTCAGTTAACAGTTCAGGCATTCGACTCTATATGCCTGTACAAAGTTTTGCTTACTATTATACCTTAAAGGAATGACAGACCATTTCCCCATGCTACCGCTCGACATTGCCATGATCGCGCCCGCTTAATATACAAGGGCACATTCGCTAAATGGAATACTGCCCTCTCATTAGACAAAGAAAAAGCACGTACTGCATCTAAATACAATTTATTTTTGTTTTATGTTAAAGTACATAAATGGCTATTCGTTAAATTAGAAACACAGATACAAGCCCCTGGGTTCCTCGTTAGACCTCCGTATAATTTCCTTATTTTCTATTTATAATATGTACATATTTTCCATCTATAAAATGTACATTAATCAGTTCCAAGAAAACAGACGGGTTCTTTGAATGTGAAACAACGTTGTCTCAGATTCGTTCTATTTTGATATCACATATGTAGCAGTCCAGTCTGAATTGAAAATAAATGGAGCCAGATATCGTGTCTGCGTGTGTGTGTGTGTGTGTGTGTGTGTGTGTGTGATTTGGATTTTTAACGTAGCTTTAACAATTTTCAGTGATATCGCTATGATGTTTGCAGTGTGGCAGTTTATAGTGATGTCTAGCACGGGGACATGCCGCAGACATGTAGCATGATGTCCCATTCAGTCACATTATCCCGACACCAGGCCGAACAGTCCTAACACTGACCTCCTAATGTTGAGCGCCAAGCGAGGCAGTTGTTAGTACCATTTTTATAAGTCTTTGGTATGACTCGGCCGGGGTTTGAACCCACGACCTCCCACATACGAGGAAGCCGCTCTAGCCACTAGGCCACCGGAGCGGCCAGATATCGTAATAAATGGGCTTTATCCGTGTCACTGATGTATATTATATGACTGAAAAGTGTTAGAGTCGAGATATTTTGTTAAACTTAAAACTATGTTGCATCCGGAAAGGACAAATCAATAGCACTTTATAACTTTTGAGATAAGAATTTCACAGTGATTTAAAACAACAATCATCATTAGTAGACTTTACGACTATTCGCGATAATTACTGTAGATATGTAGACTAGTTAAAATGTGTGTTATGCATAAAAAATGTATCATTTTCTTTTATGTCTATATTCTTGTAGTAACTACTAATCTACATTCATTTAGCCGATTTGTGACAAAATTTTAACTGCAGATCCAGGTAAGTAGTAAAAATAAGTGTACGCTTTTCATACAGTTTTCTGTAATTATGGGCTGTAATATATAGATTGATCTTTTTAATGTTCAGATTATGCTTTTTTGCCACTTATATTAATAATAATCACGCTTATACCTCTCTTGCGGGTTGACATGTGTGAACCTACAACAAAGCAGTTCAGGTTCACATTTAATACAATTTTCCTTTGATCGGCTACCCAGGCAACCGATCGTTATGATCGACGAGTACACGGTAGAAGTTTTCTAAACTTTTGGCATCTCTACGCCAGCCCTCCATCCCCCGGTCACAAGTGGTTACATATCCATTGTTTTAATTCTCTCAGACAAGTTTCTGTCCTTGGAAGGTACAGGTGATAAAATGAGAGCCATTCAATTTTCAAACTGATTTACAATCTGTGCAGCTTGTACATGATGATCCTAACATTAGGACAAGTATATGTCATCCTAAAAAATATTTTTTCGATAACACGCGATATCAGAGTAACGCCCCTTGCATAACCTGGAATCTACATGGCGTCTGTTTATCGATCGTTTCCCACAATCATCTTATTTAAACTGTAAATGAAATGTATGTCAATAGAGAGCAGATAACACCAAATAGACATATATAATATCTTGAACGACACTAATTTCATTTATTCGCCGATCGCTAACTTTAAGACTCGCGATACCATAGCACTCCAATGTACGTGTGGCACCTTTTAAAAACGATATTTAATCTAAGACATCTCAAACAGTCATCAGGATATTTACTGTAATTATGCTGAATATAATTATTATTGTACATTCATCTGCCCAGTCGAATCACTACTGGGAACGGCCATTGCTGTGGGTCAACCTCTCACGCACCTAAATGTTTACATCAGTGACGTCATTTTGTAGTATTTATAGGTTACTGCATTTTTATGGGAAAATATGAACGAGTTTTTTTCGGATTAATACTGTACGACCTTGGGAGTGCCAGTATTCATCCAAGAAAACGAGTTCATATTTTCCAATACAAATGCAGTAACCTTTTTATTATATACTCATTTTCTCATTCTACCTAAGGTATAATTATAAAAATTTTCTGCAAGAAACAAACTAATTGAATTTATCCTGTATTCCAAAATAAATACACAACTGTAGATTCTTCAATAACCAGTAACAATATTAATGCGCACATAGCACCACCCAGCGACCTATGAACTTAGTCGCACGCTCGACATCAGTTTCAAAAAGAACTGTCGTTCTGAGCATGGAGGTACAAATCTTGACACATGCAAGTGTGTTTCTGTTCTGTCATTGAATGTTTGGAATCATGATGTGGGATAAATATGAACTCTTTCAATTGCAATATAAAAGAGGTGCTATGGAATATCACGTTCATTTAATTTTGAGTGCAGTAAGGATAATTTTATTGGAGTTTGAAATGTAGTTGAAATTACAGTAGAGTTTTGCAGTGTGTAATGAAGTTTTAGAACCGAAGACATAGCTCATGTAATTCGGATTTGCAGAGCTTAGAAAGTACATTTTGAGGAAATTCAGGATATAAAAATGTAAGTACATATTTTGCCATTCTTTTTACCAACTGATGAAGGCACATTTTTGCCTTTTCACTTGGATGCTCTTTGTAGGGACCCCAGCAATGTTGTGACCTGTATGACGTCTATTGCTAGCCTAAATCCGAAACATTGTATCGCTAGCCTAAATCCGAAACATTGAATCAAAACAAGGTAACGCAGAATATTTCAAAACAGCTGGTGTGTGGCAGTCCACGAGACAACTGCTTTAGTTCATTCAGAAACAAATTTAATCAACCAAAACCTAAAGCGGCTACTACATGAGTTTTCATGATTTGTTTACAAAGTGGTCCTTAATACACTATACTACTATTGGGCACACGTGTCGTGAACGTGCGTGCAATACGAAGGGATTCAATATCGTAAAATACTGCACGATTCTGACAATGTAAAGTTAACGGAGACGAAAATGAGCATATAATAATACCACTTATCACATAGTCGGTACACGTTACGTATAATTTGTGCACTTTCATATGGATTTCGTTCAATTTATCTATCACATACCTTTGGTCTCTAGTTCCAGGGTTCCATCCTCGACCAGACTGCAAATAGATTCTTGTGACATTGCTGTAGCCATCATGTCGTTTTAATTGACTGTGGATTGAGATGTATTGACTCTAGGTGAAGTGAACCGTGAAACTAGCACAGTTTAGATTTTTGGCATAGGCTGTAAAGAGAGAGAAAAAAACTTTCAGCCAAAATCCATGTTCGTAACTACTTTTTAATTTAGCAATTACTGTAACGATATTACCTTGACACTACATGTTTGCCCACGAAAATAATTCTGCGGGTTCATGCATCTGTATGAAGTCTGAACTAAACCATGCTATCAGTGTGTGTCCGGTCTAAACTCAACCATTCTATGAATCTGCTTTACGTCTGAGCTCAACCATCCTATGCATCTGTGTAATTATTGAGCAATAAATACCTTCGACAGTTATGCCATTCCAATAGCATTGCATACACAGACTAGATACAATTTCTCACAATTGTGAAAACAGTTACATGAATGTGCATGTATATACTGATACCTGCAAACTCTGTTGGCTGCATAGTAGTCCCACACCCGCAGTGGTGAACACATGTAACATGAACGTGTATTCATGCAATTTTATAATCATATAAAAAAGACTGATCCTTACAAAATCTCAATAAATCCCTTAAAATCTAATCTTCTTGAATTTACACCACGTATATCGTCATCGCTCCCTGGGCAAAACCCTGTTGCTATAAACCAAAAAGTCAAACACTGCAGAGAATTTCTTTAACATATAGCGACGATCAAGGTTATGAATAGGTTACCTTACTTTGAGGTCTAGCCATCTAGGTCAAGAATAAGATACCTTAAATGGAGGTCAAGCCATCTAGGTCAAGAATAAGATACCTTACCTGGAGGTCAAGCCATCTAGGTCAAGAATAAGATACCTTACCTGGAGGTCAAGCCATCTAGGTCAAGAATAAAATACCTTACCTGGAGGTCTAGCCATCTAGGTCAAGAATAAGATACCTTACCTGGAGGTCAAGCCATCTAGGTCAAGAATAAGATACCTTACCTGGAGGTCAAGCCATCTAGGTCAAGAATAAGATACCTTACTTGGAGGTCAAGCCATCTAGGTCAAGAATAAGATACCTTACCTGGAGGTCAAGCCATCTAGGTCAAGAATAAGATACCTTACCTGGAGGTCTAGCCATCTAGGTCAAGAATATGATACCTTACTTGGAGGTCAAGCCATCTAGGTCAAGAATAAGATACCTTACCTGGAGGTCAAGCCATCTATGTCAAGAATAAGATACCTTACTTGGAGGTCAAGCCATCTATGTCAAGAATAAGATACCTTACTTGGAGGTCTAGCCAGCTAGGTCAAGAATAAGATACCTTACTTGGAGGTCAAGCCAGCTAGGTCAAGAATAAGATACCTTACCTGGAGGTCTAGCCATCTAGGTCAAGAATAAGATACCTTACCTGGAGGTCAAGCCATCTAGGTCAAGAATAAGATACCTTACTTGGAGGTCAAGCCATCTAGGTCAAGAATAAGATACCTTACCTGGAGGTCAAGCCATCTAGGTCAAGAATAAGATACCTTACCTGGAGGTCAAGCCATCCATGTCAAGATTAAGATACCTTACCTGGAGGTCAAGCCATCTAGGTCAAGATTAAGATACCTTACTTGGAGGTCAAGCCATCTAGGTCAAGAATAAGATACCTTACCTGGAGGTCAAGCCATCTAGGTCAAGAATAAGATACTTTACCTGGAGGTCTAGCCATCTAGATCAAGAATAAGATACCTTACCTAGAGGTCTAGCCATCTAGGTCAAGAACAAGATACCTTACCTGGAGGTCTAGCCATCTAGGTCAAGAATAAGATACCTTACGTGGAGGTCAAGCCATCTAGGTGAAGAATAAGATACCTTACTTGGAGGTCTAGCCATCTAGGTCAAGAATAAGATACCTTACTTGGAGGTCTAGCCATCTAGATCAAGAATAAGATACCTTACTTGGAGGTCAAGCCATCTATGTCAAGAATAAGATACCTTACTTGGAGGTCAAGCCATCTATGTCAAGAATAAGATACCTTAGTTGGAGGTCTAGCCATCTAGGTCAAGAATAAGATACCTTACTTGGAGGTCTAGCCATCTAGGTCAAGAATAAGATACCTTACCTGGAGGTCAAGCCATCTAGGTCAAGAATAAGATACCTTAC